>QDHC01001518.1:865978-894476 GCA_013186455.1 Papilio dardanus tibullus | reverse complement strand
GGTGTTATTTTTAATAAATAATAATTGTCAGATTCTTTGGGAATTTTTTGAGCGCACAAAGACAAAGCTTTTTTTACAGTAAAGGAAATGTTTTTCTTAATACTTTTCCTCTGTCTAGTCACAGTATTACTATGATTAAAAAACAACAAACCTGTGGTAGGCCTCAACGCAGGATGTAAATGTGCATATGGCACTGACAAAGGCAGTTGCAGCAGCGGCGGCTCGTCCCGGCAGCAGCGGTACAGCGCGGCCACGCAGCCCGCGCACGGCGGCTCCTGCGCACGCGCACATTCCGCCACAGGCCCACTGCCACCAGACGAATCATTATTACCCAGGATACTGTCCACACTAAACTTAAGTTTACTCGTGTTCACATCACTACTGATAGACGTCATCGCATCATTACAAATCCGTCCGCACTCGAACAAGGTTCAACCAACACTGACAACTTTAGGGTTGTTTTAGGCGCAGGCGCAAGCGAGGGGCGTGTCCCATCGTAACGAGCTCTCTGATTGGCCGGTATCAGTTGGGCGTGGCGTACTCAGTGATGGAGTGAACGCTTGACGAACACTAGCTGATGATATACGCCTGGCCGCGGTTTGTTTACAACAAACTGCCTATTTAATGTGTTTTATATTACTTCGCAAGTTCGATTTAATTTTACGACTATTACTGCGCCGCCTACGTCACGCGCAATTCTAACATGGAGTCCGTTGAATTTGAGTGCATTGAGGGCTTTTAGTAAACTACTCTGACTTCAAATACATTATTTGTTTTACATTGAAATATTTTCATAAAATTATAACTGCCTAAAAATATTTTTAATTTATTACTTTTGAATACCTAAACAAATCGTTGCAATAGTTCAAATCTAGTTTATTAATATTTTTTAAAATATTAACTCAAATATAAATAGCTTAAGACCATATCTATAACAATTTACAAGTAAAAATTCAAAACACGTCTGCCCCACAACTTGATAGGAAATTTAACACGACACGAAAGAAATGAGTGTTATTAAATTAATTTTACGACTTTTATAAGTTTTACAGCTTTCTATAACGACAAAAAATCTTCAACGCTTTCCATAAATATAATTACGGAATTTTTATATCAAGTATAAATATTTAAGTTACCAAATATCTGAGTAACTTTACCTATTTCAAGCATTTAAATGCACTTACCACAATAATTTATGTTTAATGCAGTTGCTATGATTATAAAATGTTTGCACTAGTATTAGATCTAGAAAGATTTTTAATCATTTAACCCTTAGACTTCATTAGACCGAGTTCGCACTGAAAAGGGAGATTCTGCCGCTTTTTTTGTGCGAACTCGTTCTAATGAAGCCGTAGAGTTAATGCAATTTCATTACAGTATTTGACTGTAACTAGCATATTTCAGTCTATTCACAAATGAAATCTGTTTTCATTACCTTTTCATCGCTAATTTAGAGTTGTTAGATGTTTTACAACTATTATTCAACGAAAAATATTTTAACTCCACCTCCGTAAGGATGAAATCAAAACCACATATTTTATGTTCGAAGGAATGCGTATTTTGTATATTGGACTAATTAGTTTACATTTCAATTCAGAAACATGATAACCGTATTGAAAACTGTACTTACGCTTTAATCTCAGTCGCGTGAAAAGATATGATAATTTGTTTATGATATGAAAGAAAAAACAATCAACTAAAATAATACTGATGGTAGTATTTTTGTATAAGAAAAGGGGCAAAGAAAGCGGGAACACCGAGGTGATCATCGACGCCTATGGACATTTGCAATACCAGAGGAACCACAGATGTGTTGCTGCCTTTTAGGAGGTGATACGCTTGCTTCTTGAAGGACCCTAAGTCGGAGCGATTTGGAAATACCGCTCCACAGTGCGGCTGTGCGAGGCAAACCGCACTGTAGAGGATTGTTAGCCGTCGAGGTGGTGCGAATGGAAACTGGCGATCTGTCGACTCGTCCGATGACGGAACTCGGCGGCAGGAATTGTTCCAAACAATTCTTCGGATCACTCCGCGTAGTAGATGCGGTAAATGCAGAGGGAATTAACGTCCCTCCGCAAGGCCAGAGTGTCGTCGAATTACTGATTTGTTAGTAATATTTCCTATTTATTTTCTTTCTTTCTTTCTTTCTATTTAACGTCACGCTTATGTTCTGTATGGTTATGATAGTGTACCAGTGGAGGTGAGCATTGCAGCAGCTAATAGTGCTGCAGGCTTTACCACCTGCTGATAAGAACTTTGACCACCTCGTTCTACATACTTTAAAGAACTAAACATTAGTCATTCTACGGACAATGAGACGGTGACATGGTGTGTATATTCAACATTAAGATTAGTGTATTTACGCTTCAAGTTATGCTGACGCCACGTCATAAGCGAACGGAAACTTTGACACTGTGGTCTTCGTAATTACTGTACTGTTCGCAAGTATTCTGTTATGCCCGTAGTAAAATAGGATCATTCCATGCCAGGCTCTGATAAATATATGCTTCATTAGGTTCAAAATGAGCTTTTAATAACCACGAACATGCTCCACGCTCGCAGTTCACAGCGCCCGGTCTGGATAAAATCAGTCTGGCATAATCTATATTGTTAATCCAATTTTATTTATATAACAACATTATATGAAAATAAATCTTACGCGCGTGTTAATGCCTGAACACACAGCGATCAATTGAAGCGCATTGTTAGCTCTAATAGTTTCACACGAGGGTTGCACTTTGAAGTAGAGCAGTAGATGGTACAGCGGGGCTAGCCAAAGTACTTTTCGATCGGCGATATCGGTGATGGAATCGACAAAAATGTATGAAACTGACTTTGACATTCGATAAAATCATGTGATTGTCACTTGTGAGATATCGAACGTCAATGTCATTTTCATACATTTTTGACGTTCGCTATAGATTAGCTTCATAACGAATGTATTTTGGATAACCCCTCAGTACTACAACTGTTTGAACACGCACTTACTTTAGGAACTATTGTTACTGCATGTTCTTACTGTTCTGTCCTCATTGTGGTGCCCTCTTGTGAACGCAGCATAAAGCTCTAAAATCGATTACGGTTCGGTTTATTTTGTCTGTCGGCTAACACCTGTGCTCCATCCGCACCAACCGATATAGATGCTATCATTGCGCGCTGATCGCCTCTGTTTACTCGATACGAGAATCGATGTGTAACGAATGTGATGTTATTCGATATTTATTTAAGTTTACCCACTCTATAACGTACGTATATATGTTTAACATGTGTTGCGCGGCTGCTCATACTAGATGGTACACCAGAAACACGAGTTAACGTCTTTTAAAATGTAGAATAGAGAATTTTGAAGTCTGTAATTCCATTATTAAGGGAGCACCAACATGATCTTTGATTAAAGTATATGTGTCAACATCAGAAAGAACTTCCAATTCTCTCATAAAACCAATTGAATCAGAATATAAATCAATATATCTAATCTATCACAAAACGTAATCGCTTTACAAAGCCTAACGTAATTTGTTGCACATCATGTTTATATTAAAGAAAGGTGAATGGGTAATCTCCGGTACAGGACACGGGCTCGCTAAGTACATCGGATGAATATAAATCAGCGTAGTTTGGCGCGCGTCGAACCGGCCAGTGTAAACCGGCCGTCAATAGGATCAAAAGATTTGCCACAAAACGTATTGCGCGACCACACACGTGCAATGCTTCAAACTCCCGACCGCCCGTTGAATTATAACTATAATCATTTATTTCTCGCCCAAATAATATTCTAATATATCGTGTAATCTGCGAATTCCCTCTCAAACACTTTTCTTGAAGTAAAACAAACAATTTCGACATATTGGGAGCACATTACGCGAATACAAATGTGAAATATTGCAATATGAAATACTTGAGACAAATGACGTTTGTTTGTTTTTCGTTTTCTAACTAAGAATATCTAAAAACTTGCTTTTAATGTTGGTAGGTATCTGTAATTAGAAAATTTTTTAAAAGCTCTTCGCATCAATATTAAAAACTTTTAATTTCACATTGACTTGATGGACGTGGAAGATTCATATGGACTCGCTCGGAAACTCCTACCTTATTTTTTTCGATATAAATCCTCTAATTTATACAACTAATCCGCACAACAAACCAGTCTTGGGCGTTCCTACCAACTGCTACCGAATTGAAAATCATTATAACTATAAAAATACATCCAACAAACGGGATGATTACGAATCAAATGTGACTTTATTGGTATCAATTAATCAAGTTAATTTACAACTTTAGCGATTCTGGAATCAAATGTTGGACCGGCTGCATCGGGGATCGCTATTTCTAATCGCCGCTCAGAAATAACGTTCAAAGAGATTTATTATAACTCTACATGTCATGTATATCACTGTCCTTGTTGCTGCTGGAGAAAAAAAATGCAATTTTCTGTCTGTACGCAGAATTTGGCACCAACGCGAGGCGTTTTAAATATAATACATAAACTACCTTCCTAAAACTTTGATTAGATAAAAGGTGACTCGAATATAATTAAGTAATTAACTAAAAATGTAATTAAATTAAATGTGGATTCAACGCCGAAACTCTAGTATAGTAGTAGTACTACAAATTAAACCAAAAATTTTAACATTCTTTATAAGTTTTTCGTGACGAACAAAGTCCCGTGCATCCACTAGTATAAGTATAAAACGCTAGTAAATCCCCGGATCGTCCACCGAGCTACGCGGCCCAATTCGAGTCAACATAAGTAGCGTTAAGCAAACAAACTGAATAACATCCTTTCGGGAGCGATGAACGACCGCTCACATTGACCGCTTTTATTTATAATCGAAGCACACAATTAACCAATATCGTTCACTTTATTAACAACTAGCGACCCGCCCCGGCTTCGTACGGGTGCAAATCGGTATAATACTGATACTAAATACTGCTGCGTTTGCAATGAAAGCGCTAAAAATGTATTAATTTACGACATCATATTAAAAACCTCTAAATTATCAGTGTTACTCTACTATATTGTGAATGTATTATACATGAAAATCTTCCTTAGGAATCACTCTATCTATTAAAAAACCGTTGCGTAGTTATAAAGATTCGAGCATATATAGGGACAAACATAATGAGCGTTATTGTTTTATACTATGTAAGGATAAGGATAAGGAAAAGGATTATTACATGAACATACGAACATTAAATTTTTCCTTATCATGAACTTCCACTGTCGAAACACATGTACCTATCTCAGTATTTGAAAGCAACAAAGATATGTAACATTTTATAAAAGGTGTTATGGAAATTAAGCTCCACTTACCTTAATTACTTTTTAACATATAAATGTATTCCTTGAAACAACTGTAAAATTACAAATTAAAGTAATGAAATGTTAAACAAATGCATATCGAGAGAACGCATACATTGAGATAAAACACATAAATATGTGGAATAAACGAAAAAAAGTGAATTGATTGCCTCCTCCCGTACGTAAACATGTCCGCCGCCCTGCGCCTGCGCCAGCGCCCTCGTAAACTGTAAGCGGATATTTTAACCGCATCGATATTTAATATTTATTGCGACACAGACATCCAATATCGACGCACGATTTACAACTACCCTCGTCTTTAATATACAACCTCTCAATAATTGATTAGAAGTACCTTCTAATGACTACAAGTGTAAGAATTAAATATTTCATTTTTTTATAATTTTATGTGATCTTAAAGCTTTTTGTTTTGTTTTATTTAAATTTTAATGTTAACAAATTTAATAGAGTAAGTAATTATCTATATCTGAATGTGAAAATTAAGGAAATTTTAAGAACAGGCACCGCATCCTTAAGGAGCTAAGCAGAGAAGCAACTCTTAGCAAAATGAGTATTATATAATGTCCGATGTAACTTCCGCAATTTAATCGTCAAGTACCACGCGTAGAGATTCAGGGCATAGCTTGTAAACATAATATCGAATGTCTATCTATGTATTCGTTTAGGTGTAACAGTTACCAGAACGCATTAGTCAGCTTTCTCACCTCGAGCTTTCATATTGTTGGCGGGCATTTAAAGGGACGTAAAGCGAGGCTATAAATCCGGTCGCGGGACGCCTACGACCCTTCAAACACGTATTAATATTTAATTGTAGCCGCGATATCATCACGCCGCATAACTAACTGTTAATAAACTGTATTGTTGACGTGAATTATCCTCATAACTCCGCTCAACGAGCCTGCTTAACCCCCGGGTGGGTATTCTGAAATCGTTCGACATTCAAATATTTTCAGAAAATTCTGATACTATATTTTTAGTATGGAAATATAGAACAGTCAAGTTATTCACAAATATGTTATTTATAATCCTTACTAATATAATATATTCGAAATTAACTCTGTATATCGAGCTTTCCGCTAAAACTGAATGGTACACGGATAGCATAAATAACTGCTTCATCTCACTCATCAGACGAAATCCAAAAGCATAGTTAAATGGTAACTTCCTCTTTACTGGGTCCTGTGTTTTTGTTAAAAACTTCAGTACAGAAAAGTATCAACACATGGTAAGGTTACCATTTTAAAATCAAAGTATTACAAAAAAGGCAACAAGTGATGTAGATAATAATAAATTATTCTCATATTTTAGACAAAGACTATATTCGATTATCAAATATTGGACGATAGATAAAAAAAAAATATTTACGGCGCTCATAAAATCAATTTATGCACGCTTCCTCACCGTTCAAGAACGGATAAAATGCTAATATGATCAGAGAATTTATATTTTATTGTTTTAAGATAAAGTTTTATTTGTAGAAATATCATAAAATCACCACTCGATCACGAATGCAAATGAATCAATAATTAATATGACAGCTGGATAAAGACCAATAATAATATGACCAAAAATCGACGTTTCCATTTTTTTTTTAAATAAGATAAGCTATACTGTCGTAAATGTTAATTATTACAAAGAAAACGATATTACTGTACTTACTTAAAATTATAATATATTTAAATGTAAAAATGAATGGTTTCAGAATAAGGGCCGTACGGAGCGCCAGTGTATGTCGCCTCGGGTAAATCTCGAGCCCAATAAATGTTATAAATAATAAAGTATCGTGTGAGCCTTGTCATAGATATACAATAACAACTTACACTATCTGTTATAACTTCGAGTTATAAAAAATAAATACTTACGTATGTCGAAGTGACCGTAGATCAATTTTATTCGTTCTTGTAAATAAAAAGAGCAAGTATCCGGTGTGATCAGAGCTAACGTGTTGTCGTATATTTATTATAATTAGCCGTCGGAGGGCGCGGGCGCGGCGCTCAGCGATCGTGTGGCGAGACCATCAAATGCTTAAACTGTTTATTAAGAACTAATAATATTTGCATAATCATGTTCAGAAACTATCGTCCATATGAAATTTAATATTAATCGCCCATTAAAATTGGAAATTAGATGTATATGTTGGTTATTGTGATATTCAACTTCGATAGTTTATTCTATTGATTATCTATGATTTAGAATCATTAGTTTTGGGCAATCGTAATATTTTGAAATGTTTAAATAGATATTATTAAATTTAATTGGTCATATCAAATCATTAGTGGAGTTGAAATCTTTATAGACATTTAACACGAAAGTTTCCCAGACGAAATATTATATTTTTTCTAACGGAATAATATTCTAATTTTTTTAATATTCGAGTTCATGTCTGCCTACAATTATGTAATGATGGTAGCCGGAAAATGTAACAAAGGACAAAGGATTAGTAAATTACGCGCGTTGAAAGCTTTTTCCAATTTGATCCCCTAATCACGTAACCTACTTTAGGTTTGGGATAGCTGCTGTAAACATCCCATTTTTCAGTTTTAGGCAACGCACCGACGGCTTAACACGTAACTCGCTCTTAACATTTTTAATTAATCTTTTATTAAAAGGCCTTCTATTGCAAATATAAATAATATCAATTGTATAGAAGCTACACTCAAGTTACGTTTGTTTTTATAAAAAAAAAAACGCAAAACATAAGACTAATCGAGCTGATAACAAGGGTTTTATGACTCTTATCTGTCAAATAAGAGCCATGAAGGTGTAGGGATCGTGCAGATTTGCAAAAAAGGAAGTAACGAAGCGGCAAGAGCTTGGGCCAGCGCTCGGCGTGGCTCGGCGCGGCTAAATCACAATAAAAGTCCAGCGAGACGCCTGCGCGGTCGCGGAGGCTTCGCCGGGAGTTATGATTGCCCCGGGACGGCAGTAAACATCACACTGCTTTGTAAGGTGTGCGCCTTTTTATACTTGATCATTTTTATTACATAATATTAAAGATTTCACACAATACTAATACCCTCATTGAACTTGCCTTTGAGATCTATTAAGTTTAATTTAAAGAACTGTAAACTAGATAATTAATAATTTTAAGTAATTCCGGAACATCACACGAACATTCACATATCAACATTCATATAATTTACATTGGTTTCAGATAAAAATGTACTAAACAATTACAAAATATAAATTACAACTGTTTTGATAACAATAATTTGTTCTATTACATTAAAATATATTTGATGGGGCATTTGTATCGGAAATAGAACCTTTAAAGAGTAAGGTAATGGTGGCCCTACATGGCAGCGGCGGGGCAAGGGGGCAGAGCGTGGTGTCCCGCGCAGCGTGCGATAAGGCAAGCCGCCGCGGGGTCCCTAGACCCCCAACATGGTTCAACCACTGCTGATGTTAGTATGGACACTGCATTTTAACGTACAGTGATCGTAAAGCTTGATTTTTTTTATCAACGGAAATAAATGATACCGATTCAAATTGCTTTGTCTAAATTAGGAATGTCAAGAAATATTTAATAAGAACCACAATATTTTAATGAAATTATTCAGGGGTTGACCCAAAGCATCTTTCGATTGGCGATATAGCTGATGGAATCGACAAATAGGTATGAAACTGACAATGTCATTCGATAAGTCATGTGCTTGTCACGTATGAGATAACCAACGTCGTTGTCAGTTCCATACATTTTTCATGGTCGCTATCAAATCGCTTTGTAGCGCATTTACTTTGGTTCACCCCCATTAGCTCGTAAACAATTTCGAAATCTATTTCAGATAATTAAAATTAGTTTAATATTTATGTATAGTCATGTCCACGCTACACTATCTCAAGTCAGAGGTCCGGTGCACCGTGTAAATAATAATTAATTTTATTGTAAATGCTTATATTTTATTGCGGGATTTGTCAACAGAGTGCGCGATGTATTTTGTTGGCTGAGATATTTATTGTTGGTTACTTAACGTAATGCTTAAATGGCTACACCGGCATGAATGAGGCAACACAGAGAACATTAGTTCGCGTTTGATTGGATATCTACGATTTATTATGTTTGCAGCTGTTCCTGTATTGATGTTGGAAACCTTCTATGGTGAATCTAAAAGAGATCTATATACTTACGTTGAATTATGTATCTACTTTTATTACAGTCTCGCACAGCCGCACTGTGGAATAGTCTTTCCTCAGCGGTATTTCCACAACGCATCTATGGTTCCTCTGTTATTGCAGATGTAGTCACTAAAATTTCTATAGCAGTTCTTATCTCTATCATATTAAAACTAAACTTAAGTACATAAATGATCGTACTTTACTTCTTCATATTTATCAAGAAATCAATTCACAATATTTTTTTACCTTAAAAAATTCATTCTCTTCATCAGACTTGTCCACCATTACTAACAGTAGCTGATTAGCAAACCTATTACCATAGATGTCGCACATCGCTCACACGCAGTAAACAAGAAGCTCTGAATATCTTTACATGTTAAGGATGACACACACTACACCGTGTCACGGCCGGGACGTGCCATGTCCGGACCTGTGCCCTCAGTATGAACTAAACTATATTAACGTGCCCGAGCCGGGTGACGGACGGAGCACTATCAAAATATATTTTGTATGGTTACATGTGACACTTCCCGGTCGGGACACGGTGTATTATGAGTCATCCTTTATACCTATAGCTACGTCCCCAGGTTTACTCCGTCTAACCATGTGAGCATCATATCTTAAGTCCGGTCTGTCCATTAGAATATCTATGGCTAATTCATGACTTGTATGACTGCCCTGTAAATATGTCAGAACAGTCGTTATGATTTAAGGAAGTTGATAATTTGTCTTTCGTACCTACAAACAAAATGATAGAAAGCATCAAGCTACTATTAAATGTATTGCTTTAAAAATAATTCTCCAAACAGTTCACACCCTTTGAAAATATATTTCAGTGCTACGGCATCGCTAGCAGAAAATCAAGACAAGGTATAATGGGGGACAGCTACCATTAGTAATAAGGATTTCTTTCAAAGTAGTTTTTATATCTATTTTCCAGAAAGGCGGGGGATAAGACCAGCTGACACCCCTCCCTCGCCTACTTAAGCCCATAATCAGTGCTATTCTAAATAGTTTTCTAGAATAAGGCGACCATGATTGTGGCGGGAGCCATTTTATTGGAGTTGATATTGAGTACATATTTATGTGATTAATTAAACACTATACAAAAAGCATAGTTACGCAAGTTTAGTTACGAAACATTTTCACCACGGAAATTATTATTTAAACTTTTTTTAATGGAAATAGTATAAGATAACAAAACACAATAAAAAAATATTTCCAAAAACGAAATGAACATTAATGTAGTCTTATTCTACGGAAAGAAGGAAACTTAGTTCTACATTTTAAGGATATATGGTCACCCTACACATGACATCTTTCATCGTTCAACAGTAAAGAACCGCAATGAGTTCTTTTACGAGGCGATTTCGATTCAAATTCAATTTAGTTTAGAGAGTCGTCAGTCGTAAACCTTTGACCCAAACCTCTATCAGTCTTACTGCTTGATATCTTGTATTTATCGATTACAATAAAACACTACAATTGTAATTGCAAAGGTACGGAAGAACGGACTTAGGTCTCCTGTTATTTTACAATAGTTATATGGGAAATACAGTCAATACTGGATAAGCGAGACCTATATAAGCGAGAAACTTCCATAAACGAGAGTCATTATTTGGTCGCGGTCCCTTGGACTCACGATTATGGGTTCTACTGTACATATTTTATAATTATCCTAGTACACCGTTAAATGATTTAAAACAAAACAGCATATTCTACACAAATGTTACAAAGATGGTAAAGATTGAATATAAATAATGCTAAAAAGTTGTGCAGTTCCCAGTGTAATAAAGCAATCGCTGCGAGCCGTCATCGTCACCGACATGTGTAGTGTGTACAGGCCCTTATCTTACAGCCACCGGCGACGAGGCCCAAGCATACTATCTTAAAACTAGCGTTAGTTAAACTAAGTTTAAATAATAACTGGAACCGTGGACTTTAAACAAAACATTACTCTCAATAGATATGACGAGCTTTACTTCGTGCTTCCATATCTCCTTGTTCTTTTAATTCTTTTGCAGCTGGTATGAGGCTTGTTAGACAAATTAACGCGTTAAGTACTTTTTCTTTTTCTTAAAACTTTAAAAAATATTTCGTCACAACTGCGTTAGGATATAAGAATTTAGTATTTTGTTTCGTTTTCATCCGTTAATGTACTCAAGATTTACCTAACCAACAATTTATTAATAAACTAAACCTTTATACACAATAGATGTAAGATTTTAAAACAAAGTAAGTTATTTTTATAACAAATATGTTGAGGTTAACGAATTATGTTGGTATCGGGCGGTAAACAGTGGAGCACTGCCGTTGACAGATCTTAAACAGCACCCCTCATTACCGACTCTTATAAACAACACTGAATACTTACAACATACCAAAATATCATAATAAAACCAACACAAAACAAGCAATTTTACACTTTAACCCGTACACAATACAATTTATTATACCAGCGCAGTATATCAAAGCGAATTTTGAACGGGATTCACAATAGTATCTTTAAGACGAAGATACAGCTATTATTAGGTGCTAGCGTTATTATTTGACAGTTTGAAAACGTTTACAGATTGTAGGTATATTGAGGGGCAATCTGGTTTCCTGCTTTTAATATAAACACTGTTTTGTGGAAAGCATTTTTTAGAAATAATAGGTATTTTGCTTAGATGTGCTGTTTCTAGCACAATCGATTATACTAACACGGAGTTTACATTAGAAAATACTGAAAATAATTTAACACAGGTACATTGAATGTAAGCAATTTAATTATCGATCAGTAAAATTAAAAAAAAAACAATATATCTTAACAGGTTACCCAAAGTATATTTCGATTGGCGATATCGCTGATGGAATCGACAAAAATGTATGAAACTGACATTGACGATAAGTCAAGTGAATGTCGTGTGTGAGATATCGAACGTCATTATCACTTACATACATTTTTGACATTCGCTTTATGTTCGAATGTACTTTGGGTAAGCCCCAGTTCAGGTAGGTGCGTGAAAGAACTCAAACGTTGCCATTCCATTTAGCGTATCCCTCACATAATTGTATTAACGCGGAAAACAATTGTTCAGGCGGCAAATCAATTTCATTTCGTCTCCCAGCTTCTCTTCTCCGTCTGCCGTATGACGGAAATTGAGGTCGTTTTATCCCTGCGTTCAATACAAACGTTGATTGTGGTACATTAGTACTATAAGAATGCTTGGATTTAACCGCTTGCACTATCAAACAGAGCAAGTATCCACCAAAGGCGAGAAATGCTAAAGTTGTTACTGACATGGAAAATATATTACTTATTTTATTGACTTCTTTTTTATATCCATCTTCGTAATCTGTGCGTTTGACAGGAGATCGGATCGCCATCGCTTGAGCTCCGAAGGCTTCAATAAACGGTTCCGTTACCGTAGTATTGTCCGTTGTTTCTTGTAATGAATGCTTTAGTCTCAAAAGCTTGTCTATAGGTAATTCATTAAGGACTTGTATTTCTTCGGTCGTCATATCCGCAAAAGTAGAATAACATATTAGAAGAAAATATAGAAATGTAGGAGCTAAGTCAGTCATGGTGCACACTGGTCGTCTGAATAGGAACTGACATACTATGAAAGATCTTCATGGTCTGTGAAGCAAAATAGTTGTCTAACGGTTGGAAATAAGTTTGACACGAAAATATGAAGAAAAATAACATTTTAACACGTCTCTACGTAATTAGATATTACTTCTATGTATTGTGGTGCAGACTAAATAATAACAAACTTATAATGGCTTCGTATTTATTTCTTACTAGCTGTTGCTCGCGACTTTGTCCGCGTGGAATTAAAAAATATAACCTATATGACTCGGGGATAATGTAGCTTTCTATGAGTGAAAGAATTTTTGAAATCGGCCCAGTAGTTCTTGAGTTATTTCAATAAATACAAAAATAAAAAGTTTCTCTCTTTATAATATTAGTATAGAAGTATACTTAAATAGATATTTCTCAACTAAAAAAGTGAAAAAATATCTATCTACCTTCAGTAAAAGAAATAGATTAGTTTTGATGATAGAGTTACGTCTTGTTTTCATGTTCAAAAACTTTGCAATAGTTTAGCAAATGTAACATTTAGTAAATATAACTTTTAAAACAATAGATTTGAGGCTGTATCTGCTCGCTACACAGCACATTCTGTTCATTTCACTTGTTTGTATACGGTATGATTTAAAAATGTAAAAAATACTTACCTATATTTTATTAACTACATTAACATAGAATAAATAAAAACTATAGACCAATATCAATTACTAGTACTAAAAATAAAGTGGATAACTAAAGAAACATTTTTACAAAGAAAAGCGAACTTATCGCATTGGAGAATAACGACGGAACCTCAAAGCCAGTGTGGAATGAAAATTGTTCCTCAGAAATGTGTAATTTGGGTAAGACAACGCCATCTAGCGTCGACGAATACTTAAACAAAAATCACACGTTCAATTATGTATGATTTTTTGGTTTGAAATCGGAAAAATATGAACAATAATAAGAACCATATAAAAACATCATGTATAATAATATAAAGAACATAATTGGCTATGAATTTAATGGTCTACTGCGACAGTTGCGCTTGCGCAGCCATTACGCCGAGAAACGAACCGTGCGTTTTGTACAACTTTAAGCGCATTGTGTTCTCGCCCTTCGTCTCAAGATGGCGTTATGTTCTCTATTTCTTTTTATTATTTTAGTGCCAATATCTTTTGCCGATGAAAACTATAGAAGGGAAGGTTTTCTTGACAGATTGAGTACAGGAATGAAATTTGCACATGACTTTCTCGGTAAGTTGCGAGCTTTTCTAGCCACATTTGAAATTATTGTAGTTACACAAATAGAAAGTTTACGGTTGCTGCACATTACAAGTTACAATACATTTACTTACCTAAATCCAGCAACTAGAAGTTAATTTCTATATTTAAAATTACAGGTTCGGAATCAGTAGCATTAAAGGTAGCAGATTTTGTTGTTCGAGCATTTAATACCGTTAACAGGCCAAACCCACGTAGAAAACTACCTGTAAATCAAGCGTCAAATGAAGAGAGTTATCATAGCGAAGAAAATTCCCAAGAAGATCAACCAAATAGCAATCTCTATGACGCTTCAAATCCCATGTCACCTTGGCGACACGTAATCCGTCTGTTGGGACTTCAACCAAACCAAATAAGCGCAGTAGCTGTTAATGCTCTAGTTTTTGTGGCACAAATGGTAAGTAATTGATTCACGAAGTTTTTTTTATTCGACAATTACTACTACTACTTCTTTTAATTTTTCGTGGGTTTTATTGTCGTTGTTAAACATGATTGATATTCTTCTAGTATGTCTGGAGTCTAATTTGGGAATACTAAGTAGTAAAATTATGATAAAATTCTGTTTCAGA
The DNA here is from genome assembly GCA_013186455.1 of Papilio dardanus tibullus. Lineage (NCBI taxonomy): Eukaryota > Metazoa > Arthropoda > Insecta > Lepidoptera > Papilionidae > Papilio > Papilio dardanus. Next base: position 879,629 of record QDHC01001518.1, on the reverse strand, counting down.
TCTCAACCTTCCTCTCAGGCACGCGCCGACCAGGCAGACCAAATCGTTCCGAGGATCCCACAACGTGGATTCTAAATAAAAATTCTAGAAGACTCCAAGATCTGATTGCTACAGCAAAAAATGAATCTCTGCCAGATCTTATAGAAAAAATGATTCAAGAGCAAGAATCTACAGAAGAAACAAGCTGTATACGTTTATTAATTTGTAAAATAACGCCTTTCATAAATAAAATGCAAGATACAGTTTTCGGTGCTGACGAACCCATCGACAAAGAACGTGTAGGCGCTGCTATTTTATACCGCCATCTACCGACGGCAGAAGAAATCCATAGTCGTGGCGATTTGTGCGAGAAACGACATAAGAATTGCAATTTAAATGAATAACTCATTTTGGTCTTTAGTTAAGACAGTGTTATATATTTGTTTTAAATATTATTTTTTGCTTCGCACTATTGTTGTTACATTTATTAATAAAATATAACATGGTTTGGTAACTGAATATCGAGGTTGTTGCTTTAAACACCAAGTAACGAAAACATTAGAGTTTATTTTTCTTTCGACAGGGTTTTGCACTTTAATATTATATTCGCCATAATATTCAACTATTATACAAGACATGTGACAGCCCTATTAATCAATCAGTCGTTCGCTGGCGGTCCGCGCGAGCTTTCCAATGGTCGTGCAACTTTCTTCATGTGCCTACTTAAGTTTTATGTAACGCCTCTCACATCGACAGCCACGACGACTATTGAACCACTATTACCTAATTATTGCATCACCTCTCACTGTGTCACATTAGCTTTGTCTCAAGTGACACTTTATTAAGCTGTTATAATAACACTGGTAAAATAAAGGGCTAATATTACTTCGCATGCACAATAGATTAGGTTTGACAAAGTCGAGGATTATAAAGTACCCACAACGTGGGTAGATCTAGCCTTACCATGGGTTCCCCCTGTAATGCATTCAAACTGTCTTATTCCAAGAGTATAAAGGTAAGGCAACGCATCTGCAATTGCTCTACGGGCAGCGGTCGCTTTGTTGTTTCGACGGGTCTAGATGGACGCTTGCTCATTTACCACCTTATAATATAAAAAACAACTCTATAAAAACTGAAATAACAAAATATTTTTGTACGAATGTTATAGCAGGGAAAAACGTGGTAAGTGATCCGATGCAGACGATGAATAATCTAATTTCATACAAAGTATCAGCATAGTTTATAACTACCCTCAGACAGTCGCAGGCTAATAATAACCTTTTTCATATTAGGTGATTAACTATGTTGTCGACTCCCGCCGTGCAGTCTCATGGGGCAGACGTCTTACATCATAATATTACGCAAATTAAATATTTAGACAGTCAATTTGTTGCCGGATATTAACCTTTGCTTATGTAATAAACATCGAAAGCCACACATTGGATTGTAGCAATTTAATGTCTACTTATTTTTGAAATGAATTTATATTTAGCTTCGCTGGCTCAGGCTTTTAGCTCTTGACTTGTAAACTGCAGGTCCCAAGTTCGAATCCTACCATGTGCCAATGTGTTTTTCGATTTTCGAATTTCATACATATTTACCCGACGCTCTTACGGTAAAGGAAAACGTGATGACACCTGTACAGCGAAGAAATTCAAATATATGTGAGAAGTCGACCAATCCGCACTGGGCCAGCGTGGTTGACCATGGCCTAGTCACCCCTTATGGGGTAGGCTACGCACCCCTCGGTAGGGAGAAACAAGGAGCTAGTGATGACGATGATGATGATGATGAATATATAAACAGATGTGTCCATAAATTGTGTCGCTACAGTTTAGATTCCTGTCTTATTCGACCGCAGTTGATGTATACTTGTACGGTCAAACCGCACTTCACGCAGACCTCCATATTTACTGGAGCAAATAACTAAATAACAGGATATCTACTAACTATAAATTATTATAATATTATATTAGATTGTAACCTATGTTTAAAAAATTTGCTATTTCTGTAAATAATATTCATTGAGACATACTAATGTTATAATGAGGAAAGGTTTGTATTTTTGGAAGTATTGAAAAGAACTCAAAAGTATTGAACCGATTTCAGTCTTTCACCATTAGAAAGCTATATTATCACCGAGTAAGATATATACATTAACAGCTAGTATGATATAAAATATTTGTAGCAATGTAAAATCACTTTACTTTTTATGAGGTGAAAATTTTATAACATAATATAAATGTTATATTTGAAGATTAATTTACTGAATAATAAAATAAATATTAATTAATAATTTGTATCCTATTCAGAGAAAGTTTTCTTAATTTCTTTTAGTTTCGAAAGATAAGGATGTTGATAAACATATTTAACATAAATAAAAGAACAACGCTTTAAACAAAAAAAAATGCTATCATGATAAAAGGTTTTAAAAAGAAATAATTTGCTGAGTATTTGTTGCTACTATTATTATGGAAAACGTGGAAAACTAAAAGACCGGTCTAATTATTATAAGTCAGATCATCTTACTTTATTATTGTATAATAATTTTACCATATTTTTAATGGATTAATAATTGAGTTATTAAGTAAAATACAGTACCATTATGTCAAACAATTCTATAAATTATTTTCAAAAACGATCAAAAGAAAATTTGGGTTCACTTCGGACTAAAATTTAAACTCCCAAGTTCCCTTCCTTTATAGTAGTGGACACGAACCCATTTTTTTTTTCAATATAGTTAAGTTATTGTCGCATAATAAAGGCATACGGTATATAATACGAATGATGCGTTCCGATTCCCATTGGGGCCAGTCTTCACTTTCTTTCTGACGTTAATTTAAGTAACATGAATCCGATACATTTTTAGTGGTAATTTCTGACCTTACATAAAATCCTAAATAAACAATTTGACACATCATTACCAATTTTAAAAGCTGCTCCAAGAATACTAAAATAATTAAAATATAAAATAAAAATCTTAAACCAGTTTAGTGCACACCTGTAACTGAAGAATTATAATCATAGTTAGAAAGCCGTTAGCAGTCAGTGGGTCAATCCGTTACAACGACCTCGCATTTATTACATATTAAAATATTATAATTGTAATAAAATCAAGATATAATTAAATGGCTAATGAGCAACAAATAACTCTAATAATTTTGGTATGGCTCCCCGAAGGCACCAATTGTATGATCAAATAAACTTAAGCAAGGATAAATGCTTTGGACCAAAAGAGCCAATAAGATTTTGTTGATCCCACATTCCAAGTTTAACCCTTGCATGTTTTTTTTATTGCGGCCTGGAATTAATGATTACAAAATTACGGAGACGCTTCTATCACTATAAACTTAGTTGACCGCCAAATAGAAACGTCAAAAAGAATAGATTTGCCACCGAAACTTGCATAATTTCTTTTGCATATTTTTTTAAACACATACCACACGACTTTAATAAAATTACGTGAAACGTGGTATGTATACATTTGGCAACAAGATGCATTTTAGGGTTAATTGGACTTAATATCATCGGCCAGCTGATTAATAAAATGAACACATCTTAACACATTGGCCTTGAGTCTAGTGAGCCCATGTCTATAATGGTGACAGGAATGCGTGTCCTTGTAGGTCAACACGCGACGAAGCGCCCGCCATTGACCGGTGTCATCGAAAGCCAACATTTCGCTGTCCCACTGGCCCACTCGCGCCGCTTGCGTTTTACATTATTTTTGTTTACTATTTTATCACTAAGGTGCACACGCCGCTTCGATATTTAAAGAACGTTATTACATCTAGTTTTGGTTTTATGACCAGAAAGGAAAAAAATCGAATTACTCTCCGATCATGGATCAGGTAATTAATAGCGATTTTGTTTTAAAAAAGATTAAATCTTGCAATATTGTATGGATAAATAGTAAAATGTATAAGAAGGAACTCATAGAGCTTTTTCAAGGACGTTGAGTTTTTTTTAACGCATTTGCCACGTTTCAGCAAACCATGATTGCCTGGACGTAACTACGAGCATAAAGTTATTGCCAAAAAAGCAAAAAGTTAATTTAATTTTGTGAATATGAAAGTTTATAATGATCATACATTTGTAAATAAATGTAGGTCGTTTTAGGTGAAAACTGCGAGAGGCACGCATTCCGAGTTTACAGTTACCCTTAGGCGAAGAGATGCAAATTGACAAATATTACCGGACTCTGCCACAGCTCTTCGAGTGTCGACTCTAAATAGAAAAAGTCTGACGCCTGTTTACTACCTGTCACTATAATGTGGAGCAGAACAAACAAAAACAATTGGAACAAAGTATCAATATGGAAGCCGTTTGCTTCAAGAACAAAGTGTTCGCAATCTTTTGTATGTCTTTATTTGTTCCTTATTAATTAAGTTTATGTAACTTTGATTGGTAAGCGAGAAATTTCTATAAGCGAGACTCATTTTCTGGTCCTTACGAGCTATCTCCATAAGCAAGAAAACTTTATAAGCGAGACAAATATCGCAGTTCCTCGGATTCTCGCTTATCCTGGTCCGATTGCATTCTAATTGGAGAAGTAGGTACTAGGACTTCATAGATAAAAGGCGTAACCGTAGACACAATTTTCTATGCAGGTCTTTTCTTGTTTTTCCTTATGAATATTCAATACCAAACTTACTATCATATCTTTTTCCGTATCTCGTTCATAAAACTTGAAAGCTGAGAAAAAGCTGCAATTAATGCATTTCCAGTAAATCTAACGAGGTCATAAGAGTCTATGAGGAAAAGACGTCTACCCAATGTTTAATTCTCTCGTTTTTCTAATAGAGGGGAAATTAGTCTAAATTATGGTGATATTAAATATTGTTTTTTTTTTTGTTGTTTGTAAATGACGCGTGGAATAACCCAAAAGAAAGTGTTGCATGAATCACTTCTCTGATAACTTACTCACATTCAGATATGCGATCTCTCGATTTTACTCTTAGCTACTAAGAAGGACATACCTACAAAAAAGGACCTATTATAAGTAATATATAATTACTTATACAGTCAAACCTGGATAAGCGAGTTACCTCTATAAGAGAGAAAGTCGAATTAAAGAGACCTCAATAAGCGAGACGAATATCGCAATCCCTCGGCCTCACGCTCGGAAATTGCTTGCAATATTTTGTCTCAACTTGGTATCAAAAGATGTACTTACTTCTTTTCTTGTCTATCTTTTATCTGTTTTTCAGAACTTTTTCTATTAAAAAGAAATAAAAAAGAACCGAAGGTTAAATAACCTCCTTCTGTTGGAAGTCGGTTAAAAAATCATATCGTCTTAGTTATTTGAGATGATTCATGAAACATGTAACAAAACAGCGAAAGTAATTCGGGCATTTTAATATTCGTCTCACATTTAGTTATGATGTAATTTATTCATGTGTTGTCTTTATGATTTATAAACGAGAACGAATTTCACTTGTGGAGATTTCTGTGCCATTAAAATGTAATAAACCAACAAATTGTAACGTTGGTACTTACAATTACCTTAAACTTTTCCTTGGATCGTACAAATACTGTCAACATCTATTACTATATTACATTCAAAATAATTATCATTCCTTTCATTTCATTCGATAAAAACAAAGATAACAAGATTTTTCCGCCACTGTTTAAATTTTGCACTATCTAATATTTTCAAAAATCCTCAAACTCTTTGGAAACTAACGCCTTCGAAAGTACAAAGTAACAATACAGGAAGTTCCAGGAAATAATACAAAAATGTATTTAATAAATATCTTTATTTTTTAAATTCACTGACATAACTAGATCTAAAACATTCAATACGCACCTGAATATACCGTCACACCTCGTTTCTTCATGTTGGTATACTCAGGATAGACAGGAAGTCGCCAATTACGTTCATAGTACGTCTGCTAATACATTAATAGAAATGACACGCACTCATTAACTTTCTTCAACTACGGACTTTAAAACTACATAGACTTGGCAATGCATTTTCCAGTAAAAGATTTGATGTCGAAATTGGGGTGACTGACATACCAAACATATTATTGTACTAATCTTACCTTCGTACTAATGTGAAAGCTTAGAATGTAGTTGGATGGATGTTCCTGGACGGCTTAACGGTAATCGATGATAATTGGCTTAGATATGGAACACAGTCGGGTAGAACACAAAAGCTAAGCAATTACAATTTTTATTCTGTGAAAATGTCGCTGACAAAAGCTACTGTGGAATTAATTGCCACAAAACGCGAGTCACTTGTTTTGGTTACAAACTTAGCTTTTTGATTTCATTCATGTCAGTGTATCTAAATGTTTAGCTGTCTGATGAAAGATGGTTACTTGTTCGATAAAGATCAAGTGTTGCTGACAGTGAAATCGTAACCTTATTTGACGTACAAGTAGCATTGCTCGCGCTTTAGTTTCCACGGAATATAACAATTATTCTAAGAAACAAGAACTGTGAGAATATCACATTGATTGTCAGACAATACATCACGCACTTGAAAAGCTTCAATTTAATATCTGCTGTTCACAGATTCCAGTATTAAAAACCATAAGACGATTACTACTTACTTGAGATACTAACCAAAGATAAATTAAATGAAGCCATCCATGAATGAAATGGGGAAGGTTAAAGTCGTTGTTGTTTCCACAGTCCTACTTGATCTTCTCTGTCCTAGCCTTTTAAAGGATGGTAACAGGTAGTAAATTTGAAGATTAATGGCATATATTCGAAAACTAAATGTTTTTCTTGTCTTCACCTCTGTCGATTTAAGAATGGCAAAGCAGATGCCCTAGCAGTTACTGATATAACTTGCAAGCTGGTTGCTGATAAAATGAGTTGACCTGCTAGCTCGATTTATTTTATACGAATAAAAATTTAAGGCGGAAAATATAAAATCACTCACCATTTATCAATCTGATCCAATGCGTCTTACCTGGAACAAGCAAGCGATCGAACATTAGAAAGAGCGCCCTCTAGCATTTCTTATTCATGTAAACAAATGATGTCCTTGGCAAGGTCCAAGGGCTGGGCCGGGATCGAGACATTGAAACGGGATGGGGAACAGGTTGAAGACGCGGACAGACGGATACACAGTTAGCCGGCCGACGTAACTGGGTCATCCTATATAATATGTGAAGTCGAAGACGCAACACTCATTGCAAGTCGAACAGTCGAGCGAGCAACACGCACTTTCACTTCAGTGACGCTCCAACCTCGTGGAAGATAACGATCAGTGTTCAGTGATTTAGTGAATCCCAAAGCCGGTGCGAGATACAAGGTAAGGACTTCAATTCTGGCTAAAGCGTCCCGATAATGTGAACCTGACAACCAGATCACGGCGAAAGATTTAGGAAAACTGAATGGTTATTTTATTTCCCTGGATATAGTGGTGAAAGATTTGATATTAGTGTGAGAAGTGATTTGGAAGTAGCGCCAGCTTTTCCCGCGCCCGACTTGTGCGTTCGCCGCATACTCCGGCGTGCGCTTGCGCTACGCCGAGACGAAAGTAAACAACTTTCTCTTTGATGATAACGTGGTCTTGTATTTTTTGTTGACATAAATTTCTTACGATGCAACAAAATTAACTTTCTATAAAATTTTAACGCCGAAAAATGCTTTATTTAAAAAAAATAAGTAGATAATTATTATAAAAGTTTATGTTCCAGAACAAGTGAAAATAAAAATACCTAAAAAAACAATTAGAGAATTGATTGAGCAAAATGTGTTAGAACTTTTATACTATGTATTTCCTAAAACCTTTGTTTTAATAGAACTTTTAATAGTGAAATAAATTATTATTAGAAAAAACATTAAATATATAAGTACATATAAAGGATTAATTCTAATACACAAGCTCAGCACACATTGGTTATCAAACAGTACACATATTGGGGTATTTGTCACTTTCACCGGAGCAGTGCAAAAACACAAGTTCAGTAACCTGCCCCTTGTATACTAATCAACAATTCATATCCACGTCCGTTCTTATAAGAATCTAGACATTTTATTTCAATTTGTGTTTTAGAGTTTCTATCTAAGCTTCATCTATTTTTTATATAATTTTATAATATCCAAAAATATGTATTAGAAATGATAATAAAAAAATGCCTATTTTGTAATGTTTATTTAGTTTTGTAATATAATAAAAACTCATCTATGAAAAAAATACTAAAAAATTCTACGTATTAAATATTAATACGTTACGTTACATTTCTCCGAAAAATATAAAATACTCATAATAGAAAAAGCAAACAAAAACTTTAATAGTCAGAAAATGCCTTGAATTAGTCACGAACGTTTCACGGCGTTTACGTTCAAAAGCGGTCCGTCTCGTCTCCCACAATGGACATGTTAAATAAACCTTCACTTTCTAAAATATGGAAAGAAAAGAATCGTTTAACCCTGCAAATGCGACAAATTAAATTCGTGATGGTATTGAAATTAAGTAAATTAGTAAGAAGGGAATGAATTCAGAAGTGACAGATGATTTCTTCATAGAGAAGGAGGTATAGAGATAATTGATTTAAGTACAAGAAAAGAATACATGTAAATATTTTTAAAATGAATACTTCGATGCGGAAGCGATTATAAAATCTTACGGTTTACTTAGTAATTTGGTCAATTCACTTAATGGAGCGAAACAAACGATTAAACACAAAGCTAGAGAGTAGAACTTGAACTTGTTCTTGCCATTAAAGGTTAGAAAGATTAAGGAAGAAGTCGAAGATTGGAAGTTTGACTAATGCTTGAGATTACTGGAATGTTCCAGAGGCTTTAATATACTGGAAGCTTCGGGATTTAAGTATCCATGTATCAAGGTCATGGTGCATCTTTCTTATTTTGTTTAAATTCGATATAATATTGCGAAGAAAGTTTAAGCTGGCAAGAAGGTGACAAAAAAAGGGAAGGATTTATGGATTCTATTGTAAACGATCGAACTGATGCTGCACTAAATTATTCTAGTGAATAGTAAGATGTATTTATTAAAATATTTTTATAAAAAAACTTGAAGAGACTAGACTTGACGCTATCGTAATGGACCAAAAGTCGATAATTATCACATTGTCCTAGTTCGGATAGAAGAAAAGTAATTTTAGCTATGAATTTTCATACTTAACTTGTGTTTATTATGGGTTAAAATTATCGCTAATGTTGAAAGCGGGAAGAAAGCTGACAGCTAATAGTCAACAAACTTCTCGCATGTCATTTGACTCGCTTCCGTCAATCACAGTTTCAACGTTCACTTAATTATTGACGTCCTCTACAATTTATCGATGAAAGTAACTAATTGTATGAAATTGTATCCCATCAGTGACCCTAACGTGACTCTCGGACTTATTGTTGTCTCTATTTTTTTAAAGAGAATGTGAGTGATGATAATAGAGAATATAAGTGTCCCATGACATCTACAGTTAATAAATAAAATGTTAGAATTGAACACAAACACCAAAGTTTTTTAACTTAAAAGCTTGTATTTATGTAAAACGGCTAAAAACTTACGGGTAAATTTCGGTGTACGGTACCAACTGGTTTCGAACTCTTCGGGAGTCCATCATCAGGGCGAGTGCTTATATGATTATGGACTCCCGAAGAGCCGTTTTAAATAAACAAAGTACAATAATGTCTCACGAAAGTTTTAACAATTTAATTAAAAGCTTGTGTTATTTTCGGGAACGGAATTTCATCAAAAGAATTGATAAAATTATATAAGAAAGTTTTAGCGAATGCAAATTAATTTGTATCTCATCGTAATAATTACGTCAGACTTTAGATAATATTACCATTTGGTTTTGTAGTTTATAAGAAAAACAGTTAAAATAAATTCTTTTTCATTCTATGTTGAGAATATTAATCAAAGATAACATTCATGTAACATATTAAGTAAAAACATTACCTCTTACGCATTATGATGTTAAATAATTAATCGGTATATAATCAGGTCAAATGACTCGGAAATCAAATGTATTCGGAACTTGTTAATATTTATTTTATTCTAAAAACAGGAAATTTTATACGTTAAGCCAGCTACAGACGTTCAGATATTTAATTGTATTGTCGAACTGTACAGTTCTTAGTTTTAACTTCGCAGTCGAACTGAGTTAAAACTGAGAGTCTGTAACCGCCTTTATCCATCACTTGAGTATTATGCAAAAGACCCTTAAAAATATTAATCTTCAAATATTTGCTTTAGTTTTTTGAAAAAAGATTAATAACTTTAAAACTCTATAACTTATTGTTAGGTGTAATTCATACAAACAAATAAAAACAAAACAAACAAGTTTCTTTTTTTCAATTAGAATTGAAGAAAAAAAGTGTTTGAAAACACGTTTACTTTCAAATAATTAACACTACCATTAATACCATTGGCCCCGGTTTCTTTACTGACTCACTGCTCCTTTCATGTCCAAAAACTCAAAGTGAAAGTTGAAGCCGAGAGAGGAATCTAGTCACTCACCCGCCGGTATTGAGTAACCGAAATATAAAACAGGTGGTGAACTTTTACAAATACACACTGAATATGACTGTGGCTCGCGACTTCGTCCGCGTGAAATTAAATAATATAGCCTATGTTACTCGGGGATAATGTAGCTTTCTAATGGTAAAATATTTTTTTTAATCGACCCAGTAGTTCTTGAGTTATTTCAATACAAAGTTTCTCTCTTTATAATATTAGTATAGAAGTATAGATAAGTCATATATTCAATATCAGGATAAATTAAATGATAAATTTAATTATAAAAAGATGAACTTAAAACTTGAGAAAATATCTATCTTTAATCTATGAAGAAAGTATGTTTTTCCTATGATTTTTTAAACTACTGAACTAATTGAAAATTTAGGAGAACCAAGAATGTCGCATTCACGTAATATCCGTAAATTAAAGTCTATTAAGTTTCGTAGAGAAAATTTATCCAGGGGGTTACCGAAACACATTCGCTGCAGCGATTCTATAGCGAACATAAAAAATGTAAGAAAATGACAATGACGTATCTCAAACGTGACAATCACGACTTATCGAATGTCAATGTCAGTTTCAAACATTTATGTCGATTCTATCAGCGATATCGCTAATCGAAAAGTACTATGGGTAGCCCCACAGTTCACCTATATCTAGATCTTCCTAGATGTAGGTATACAAGGAACAGTTACCTTTTAAAAAGCTGTGAGTAATGTGGACAAACTCGAAATATAAAAGTCACTCACTTCGCAAAAATAACGCTCTAAATGTTACTACACGAGGCAGGAATCTTGATGAATTTCGTAAGCGAAAAAAGATTAACTGTACGACGCTGAAATTACTAACACATTCCTTACCCTAGGGCTTCATTAGACAGAGTTCGCGACAAACACGGAGATTCTGCTTTGGCTAAAGGCCGTATTTTGCATGACTTCGGATAATGAGCAACAGAAGGAATAAAGTGATAGAGTGTCGAAAACTACACTATTACTATTAAAAAGGTAGGCAAATGACAAACATGTGATAGAGTAGATGGATATAAGAAGCACCTCCCTACAAACAAAACTAGCTGTTGTTCGCGACTTTGTACGAGTGAAAATACAAAATATTACCCATGTTACACGGGGATAATGTAGCTTTATCATGGTGAAAGAATTTTTGAAATCGGCCCAGTAGTTCTTGAGTTATTTCAATACATACTAAAATAAAAAAATACAAATCTTTTTTCTTTATTATATTAGTATAGATAGTGTCACGTGCGTGTCTAACTAGATTTGTCGCTTATAGATTTGTGTAGTCTCGTCTCTTGGTATCAAGTGCCCCTACATACTACTTGGTACATCGCTCAGATATATCGCGCAAGATGATAGAGAATTGTGGTATATAAGATCTATAAATTAAACATAAGCGAGTGCATCTCAGTAGTACCGTTTGGTCCACATAGAGCATGATAACGGTGTTACATGCGCTTCAATGAATCTCGGTCATTATGTCCGCTTAACTCCGCTTCTACTATCATTAACCGCTGATATCAATATCCAATCCTCGAGATCTATCTTATTATTTTAATTACTTTCCGCTTTATTCCGAAACAATCAGCGTTATTACTGTTGTACTTTCTACGTTTGGTACTGGTTCATTCATAAAATTTAGTCCAATACAGAACATCCTTGTTTCTGGTACTTCTGGACCCCTGGTCTATCTTATTTGGTTCCAAGTGTCCTCTAGTACAGTATAATCGACGACTTATTTGGTCTTACTTTATACATTTTTTCGGAATAAGAGGGTTTGAGTTTGTTTACATTCTTTATTACTTAAGCAGGCTACACACAGTTCGACCGCGCAGTTAAAACTGACTAGTGTAAGCAAAACTGAAACTGTACAGTTCGATTGTGCAGTTCAAATTGACGTGCGTAAATCAGTTTAAAAAACTGAACGTCTTTACCCGAGTTTATGAAGACAAGTCTTCGTACAGAAGACTACGCAAGTCAGCGATTGTCGTCTCGAAGCGATTAACTTATACAATCTTATAAAGTTTTGAACACAGGTACGCGTTGCCGACTTACGCGATTGTGTTACGTTAGTTGGCTAGACTATAATCAACGATTTGCATGCAGATTAGCATGTCATCTATATATTATAAAGAGAAAAGATTTATATTTTTGTAAGTATGAAATAACTCAAGAACTACCGGGCCGATTTAAAAAAATCTTTCACCATTAGAAAGCTACATTATCCCCGAGTAACATAGGTCATATTAAATTCCACGCGGAGGAAGTCGCAAGCAACAGCTAGTTAATTAAAAAGAAACAATTAAAATAATTTAATTAAATTATAATTAGTTCTCAAATAGTGTTAAATTAAAAAATAAATTGCTACATTATGCAATTACAATGTATAATCTTTCACTGATGCTCTCCATCCATTCTTAGTATAGTTTTAGGTACCCAGGAGTTTCTTTATATCTGGATCTGTCACTTTATTTCTGCAGCTTACTTACTGTACCATTTTTTTCCAAACATAGGAGTTGTTCAAATACTACAAGCCCTTTACTGAGAGGTTAACATCTTTTTAATTCCATTTTTGAAATCACGCTTATCTGCCCCGAGAACCGAATTTAACAATTTTATTGATTTTATTCCTATTCCGCCATTATTGAGTGCCAATCCTTTTTTTAATTTTATCTAAAATCAACGATTATTATATACAAAATGGACTAAAAATAACATGTTTACTCAGCTTCGAGTATGAGTTAAAATTATTTCAAATTATGTGAGTGTTCCAATTTTTCCATAACCAGCTACTGCTAGACTTAATCCGCGCTGAATTAAAAAATATATATAGCCTATATTACTCGGGGATTATGTAGCTTTCTAATGGTGAAAGAATTTTTTAAATCGGCCAAGTAGTTTTTGAGTTATTTCAATACATACAAAAATACAAATCTTTCCTCTTTATAATAGTACTTGCGACCCGCCCAGGGTTCGCACGGGTGCAAATCGGTATAATGCTGATACTAAATACTGTAGCGTTTGCGCTAAAAATGTGTAAATTTACGACATCATATTAACCTTTAAGTACCGACCTGGTTTTTTAGAACATAAACGCCGAGGTGACGTCTGACTGACGTCAAAAGTTCGAATATAAATAAAAAAAAACCGTTTCATGTCAGATAAATAAAACTTTCATTAATGAATATATGCATGTTTTAGGTATGCAAAT
>QDHC01001518.1:830524-856234 GCA_013186455.1 Papilio dardanus tibullus | reverse complement strand
ACTAATAATTTATTAACAACAATAGTTATATTTAAGAATGCATAGACAAAATTTCAATGGTCAAGGATTTTTGCAAATGCACCAAATTATCTGATTATTCAATAAATATGAAAAAGTTTCGGAACGTCTAGCAGAAATCTAAATCTTAATTAACATCTAATTATAAGCTTAACTTAAAACTATATTAACTTTTTTTGCTAAGAATAGTTCGTTTCGCTAACCTTTTTTTTATACTATTTGTTATTTTATTGGTGTTTATAAATATAACACAATTGTTTGCTGTAAAACGCTGAATATATTATACTAAATATTGCATTATCCGATTGGGCATATTGCGTTAGAATTAACTGAACAAATAATTGTATAAGCAATCGATCAGTTTTAACCAAATTAAACTGTTTATATAATTGCTTCATTATTTTCCGAAAAAAATATATTCAAAGTCACATATAAAGAGTTAACATAACATAACAAATATTATAGCTAATATGTTAGTTGCCGTAAATAGCTTAGATATTTCTAAAAAATGTATTATACTTTTTGACGTCCAAGTCCACCAATGTTGCCAAATCTTGGCAAACGATTGACTTAAGAGAAACTTCTACTTTAGACGAGTTAGTTCTAAGTATATGTAATTAGCAATAAGTGTTTTTCTATGTGCAATATAATTTAAAAAAATGCACAACTTACTTATGAAGCTTAAAAAAAATAATTATTATTAAACAAACATATTTTTAATACCTCCAAATACCACAATCCATAGACATTATCATTCAAAAATTACTTTTATTATTATAAGAGAATTAAACCTATTTATCATCTATCAAAACCATCAAAAGGTTTCTACACAATTAATATAAATCGATATTTTTATGTGTGGAACCGTAATTTTTTTCATGTACCAAAATGAACAAGCAGTGCAAGTCCATAGCACTGAAAGTGTTAAGTGGCTGTCAAGCCTGTTTATCTGGAGGTATGTAACAAATTTATTTCTATGTATTTTATTATATTAAGTGCGGCGCACGCGCTCTATGTATTTAGTTTGTGTAAGTGCACTGGAACCCATTGTCGGATCGGTCATCCGATTCCAATCGGTCTGTCCGACAACGAATCCGATAGCGCGCATCTTCTCTTGCTCTCTTCTCTCTTCAATATCTGCCCAACGAACCTGTTTTACATTACAACACGATAAAAATAATTCAAAATAAATATCACAAACTCACCTTTTTATTTATAAGAAACTAAACACATTCTATTGTTGTCAATATTTTATTGCTTTTAAAATTGCCGATTTTTAAAGTTAGGCGAAAAACGATAAGTTTAAAAAACAAAAAACCATAAGAGATTATTATTTTTTAAAAAACTAACCGATAAGCCTTACCTTGTGACAGCCATAAAATATTCGAAATAAAGCCGTTTTAAAAGTTTATTAATATTATTTGGTATTTTTTTGTTCAAAATTAAGTAAATCGGCGAAAAAAAAGTCGAAACAGGCTTAAAACCTTAAAAATTATTACTTTTTTTCCCCAGATCAACATGGGTAAAAATATGGCGCGTTATTTTAAATCCGTAAAGCCATCAAATGTGGTAGATCATATTTGCGTAGTTCCCAAAAAATCGAAATAAAAATATAGCTTTTCAATACAAGCGAACCGAGCAGACATTTTGCTTCAATATTGAGTTGTCTGCTAATAATCGTTATTTGTCAAAAAACCTTAATAAACTTGAAACCCGATGGTACCGACAACCGAACCACCGCAGTTTAGTTATGAATCGAAAAAAGTTCGGAAGCATTTATACACATAAAAAATTTCAAAATTGATTCAACGGTTAACAAAGTATGGAAATTTAAAAGATACTTACAGTTTTCTTCCCCGGTTTCGCAACATTTGGTTTCCAATCATCTATTTGGAGATAGTCTTCCATGGAGAGTTGCGAGGGCCGGAGGGGCCTGCTGGTGCCGTCAAGTCGCGCTGCAACAATACAGAGGTTTTTGCAAAAGCGACCAATAGACGTTTTTCTTATAACTTATCACTAAACTTGTTTCTAAAAACTTTCGAAACACCTACATCCCTACATTTTCATATAAATATACCATAATCGCGTAACATAATAACTAAATAAACCATAAATAAAATGTCATATAAGAAACCTACCTAGTTTGTCAACGTCGTCCATTTTCTCCCATTTCGATGTAAAATGATTTTCAACCTGTGTTAGAACTCTGCCGTTTTAGTTACAAAGCTGAAATAAAATCTGTTACCCCTAACCATACTATAGCATCTAATACACATTATTATAAAATACAATAAAATATTGGCAATATGGCTACTTTTGTTTTATAAACAAAACAGAAAGAAAAAAATTAAATATGTATAAAAAAAGAATAATATAGTATAATACAGTGTTGTATGCTTCGTTCCTATTGAAAGCCGAGAAAAGGTGACCAGAGGCACGTCAAATCTCATACATGGCCGCCATTACGACATTTGACATTTTTTGTTGGATAAAGTGAAAACATAAGGTAACGTTACACTTAAATGATAAAAAGTGTTTTACTAGAAATATTACAGAATTAAGCTTCAGCATAAATTGTAGTTTGTCTATGGTTTCATTTGGAATACGGTATGCAGGCATTCGCTGCAAAATTATACCTAAAAGTGTTTTTGGAATGCGGTATGCATTTGCTGCAAGATATACCTGAAAGTGTTCACAAATATCTCACCTCCGTTTCTTCCACCGCTTCTTCCATCGCGTCATCCGCATCCTCCATGTGGACGTCGGTGATGGCTGCGCTCTGCAGCAGCGTGGTGGCGTCCAGCTGGATGTGGTGCGCGGGCGTGGGGAAGAACCTGGTGTTTATCAGCTCGATGTCCTCCAATGTACGGCCGTGTATGTTCCTCTTGAAGCACGTCGCTACATCCGCCTCCATCGTGCAAACGTATGCCTAATCGGATTCATTCAAAATCATCTTCATTTTTGAAAACAGTTTAAAATAGTCATGATGCCGTATCCTAACACAAACCTTTTCAAACTTAGTTGGAACGGTTAAAAGAAAAATTACTAAAATAATAAAAATGTAATATTTTTAAAAACAAAAAAATACATGAAAACAGTAAATTGAATTGTTTCAAAATCTTCTTCATTTTAAAGACACATAAAAATTACACTTATATTAAAGTTAGTATGAATGGCCAGTGTCTGCAAAATTTCAAATACAAATTTCATCAAATGTTTGTGAAGATGTTTTTTTGATAAAATGTTTAAAAAAGAAATTAAATAATATTAACCTGAAATCCACGCTGTCTGGCGAAATTCCATATATCTGCATAGGCTTTTAAATTTTCATTGACAGCATCAAATATCATAAACGTGAAATATCCATCTGTTATACATCTTTTGAATGCTCGTCTCAAAGAATTCATATAACTTTCTTCCATGTTTTGTTCATATTCATATTTTAATGAAGGTTTTACAATCTAAAGTGTATATCAAAGCAAAAATTACGTACAAAAAGTTAAGAAACATTATAACAAGGGAATTATAATCTATACTAATATAAAGAAGATTTGTATTTTTATATGTACTGAAATAACTTTAACTACTGGGCAGATTTCAATAATTCATTCACCATTAGAAAGCTACATTACCCACGAGTAACATAGGCTATATTATTTAATTCCACGCGAGTAAAATCGTGAACAACAGCTAGTAATAGATATTTGGGATTTTTATAATACTAACAGTTTTGCCTGTGATAGGATCATTGACTTCTACTTCACCCTCTTGCATGAAATAATCATCTATTGACATTATTCGAGCAGTTCCTCCATATTCAGCTTCTTTATCTCTTATTAATTTTGCTAAATACGATTTACCGCTGCCTGGCAAACCTAAAATAAAGAAAAAATTTAAAAGAACTGAAAAAAGTAACCAGAGGCATCTCAAAGCGGCCATTATGACATTTAAAATACATATTTATAGCTCTACAAGAATATTATGGCACTTTTTTGACGTTGACAGGGGGGCGCCTACAAAGTTTTAGCGATAACAATAGGTAAAAATTTCGTAACTTCTTTCAAAATCCCTTAAGCTGCCTTTCCCTGATGGATTAAAATGTTACGTTGTCATTCTTAGTTCACATATTTTCCGAGTGCTATTATATTATAGTCCTTGTAGACCTATAGTATTTTGTGAATATTGTGAGATAAAGTGAAGTAGACATTGTAAAATAGGGTGGCTAATGTTATTAACTTAATTGACAAAAAGTATTTTGCTAGAAATATTTCCGAATTTAGGAGTTTTAATGTAACTTTTAGTTTGTCTATGGTTTATAGCTTCATTTGGAATGCAGTATAGATTTAATTTGTTATACAAACCTCTTAAAATAATAACAATTTTATTAGGTCTCATTTCCCGTCCTGGAGGTTCCAATATATCATCTATCATGACAACATGCTTTGTTTTCGCCTTCTCTATATTATCTAAAATTTCTTTTACCTTTTTAGAGGGAACACATTTATCATCATCATTACTATGATCTCTTTTCCTGTTGTCTTTCTCTTTGCTCTTACTTCGATTTCTATTTTCATCCCTTTTATAATCTTTGTACCTATCTTTAAATTCTTCTCTACTTTTTTCTCTATCTTTTTCTCTATCTTTTTCTCTATCTTTTTCTCTATCTCTATAAATGTCTTCCCGTCGGGTGAACTTAACAGAATCATCACGTCTCCAATCATCTCTGACATCACTTCTACGCTCATATACATCTCTCACCGGTCTCGATCTGTACGGCTCTCTACCTAGATCCTCGTATCTCTTTATATCTCTAGGTCTTCTTTCATAATCTCTATGATAAGGTTCTCGGGTCATTCTCTCTGATGGATAATGATCAGTATTACCAGACCTTTGATGTCGGACAAATAGTTCATCTGCTTCTTTTTCAAAATCTTTCTTTTTATCACCATACTTTGATTTGTGGTTGTACTCAAATATGTGAACGGGTTCAATGAAATCGCGAGCTAAAATTAAAAGTGAAAAAAAACATATAGAAAAGTCTAAATAAGTGCAATCTTGAATAAATGTTTAAAAAAAAATTAGATCTATTCTAATATAGTTTTCGAGCTATTTTTAAGACAAAAAACAATATTGCTATTTTCTCTTATTCTAATTAAATATTACTTTGAGCAAAATCAAATATGTGGTAATTAGATAGGAATTGCTATCATACTTATTATTTCGTTTAATTATTCTAAGACTATATAGGGTGTATAAATTTTCCATTGATACTAAACTTAATTACCTTTCAGTCTCAATGGTTTATGTTCATATTCAACTATAATAGATGGTGTAAACAAAGGTTGATCGACCCATTTTGACCTTGGTGCTGGTGCTGGTGTTGGAGTTGGAAGTATTGACTGATTTGGAATATTCCTTCCCTCATGAGGACCTCTGTTATAATTATCATTACTCTGCATAGGCTGATTTTGTAAAGGCTGGTTCAATGGCATTGTATTTCTTTGTGGCTGATTTTGCATATTGTTTTGAGAATAATTTCCATAATATTGATCCATTGGTAAATCTTTCTGAACTTGATTGTAAGGAGCACGGGCAAATTGTGCATTACCTTTGTGTAAGTCGTTATTGCCCTGATTGTAGGACATATTTTGTCTATTACCAAAGTCAGAATTGTTATACTGGTTATTATAAGAGTTAGGTGCTTCTGTAACTTGTGCTTGATTATTACCGACAGGTGCAGCGGCTTTTTGACAAACCATTGATAGTATATTCATAATTTTTTCATCACCTAATATATTATTTATGCCCTTAGAAATTGTAGAATAATCTGGTGTAGCAAGCAATCCTTTTCTCTCGCCCATCATTTCCCCAGTTAGATCTTGAACTTTATTTGACAGTTTATCTTCAGGTACCAAGTCTAACCCTGGGATATCTTTAGAATTATCATTTGAAGGCAAAAATTTTGACTGTTCCACACTGGGATATGAATAAGGGTCAACATTTTCGTATGCATTTTTTGTATGCACCGCACCTACTTGTCCATAATTGTTATCATTATTGTAACCATGTTGAGAATACTGAGGACCTTCATAATGTTGATATTGATTGTGGTCGAAGCTATGACTTTGGGGTGGAAGGTTTGTAGTACCTACATTAATATTAGGTTTTTGTGCTTGATTATCACTTGGAGGTAAATTATTAGTGGAGTTCTGGTTTAGTTGGGGCGGAGGTGCAAGTTGAACATTATTGTGTGAACTAGTGTTGCTAAGGGTGGGCGGGGCGCTGCCTATCAATCTAGCTTGCTTTAGTTTCATCTGTTGACGTCTCTCTAGCAGCTGAGCCCGACAAGATTCAAATTTTTGTTCATATTCACTGTACGCCTGTTTATCAGGGTGATTAACATTTTCCGCTTTCCATTTCTCGATCTCTTCCTCCCATTTGCGAAATTGAATATCAAATAATCTTTCTTCCTCTAATAATTTTTTGAGAGCTTCAGAATTTTGGGTAGCATTCCTGTTGTCTGCAGTATTAGACCAAGTTTGGGTATTACCTTCTATAGGTTTTGTATTAAGTACACTATCTGGCTTACTTGGTGCATGGGATGGTGGTGGAGGTTTAGAGGTATAAAGGGGCCGGTCGTTTTTATGTGGCGGCGGTGGCTGGTCGGGCGGCGGGGGCGCGGGAGGAGGTGCGCATGTAGCTGGAGGTAACGGAGGGCCAGCGCCCGCTGCCGGTACATTCTGTAATTGCTCCGCATACTAAAAAAGTAATCGAATAATCAAACATTAGATTATATTACGCAGAGAATTTAATACGATCAAAAACCAAACTTAACCTTGTCTCCATATTGAATATGCCACTGGTTGTATTGTTGTTGCCACTGTGCCCACTGTTGCCAATTTTGGTGTTGCATTAGACTCCATTGATCAGGCGAATAACCCATGTTCATATTCGGAGTCATTGGAACTCCAGCATTCCAGGACCCGGATGGCATTGGCCAAGACATTTTGCATTAAAATTATTTAATCACAGAATAAATATTTTTTTCAGTAAATAGAATATATTCTCATAAACACGCATATTTGACGATAATCATTACAATAATATCGCCATCTTGCTTCAGTAACTTTTTAATTTTAAAATCATGTTGTACCTACCACCACTGTTAAAAAATGGATAGGTAATTTCTTGGAAATGACAGCTTTGGCTTCGTTACAACTTAAACGCGTCACTTTTTGTTACTGACACCTATTTTTGTCTCTATTATTACTTGAAATGAACATGATCATTATTAACGCCAATTATCAGCGCCAAAATGTCAACTCATCTAGGTAACCAACTCATCTTAACCTGTCCATTTCAAAGAGGTCATTGTGTACCACAGATATACATTTTTAAGGTTTTTAGCGAACCTATGGAGCTTAGTTTAAAAAAAAACTAGAAAGTGTCTTTGGCACATTAGTGACGTTCCTAAACAAGATCGCGTTAGATTTGATTCGATTCCAAGTAATATCATAGGATGAATATATACTTTCATTGCT
Organism: Papilio dardanus tibullus; assembly: GCA_013186455.1. Lineage (NCBI taxonomy): Eukaryota > Metazoa > Arthropoda > Insecta > Lepidoptera > Papilionidae > Papilio > Papilio dardanus. Next base: position 848,675 of record QDHC01001518.1, on the reverse strand, counting down.
TTTCTTTGTAAAAGGATTACAATCGTACACGCACTATAATTTACATTATAATTTGAAATATTTGGTGTCGAAAATTTAAAATTATAGTGTAAATTATTGTGTTGTCTTCGTATACTTTTAACTATTTTTGAGGTTAATATTATTAATTAGATAAAAAAATGAATTCTCTTTTATATTAGGGCTCTTCTTCGTACCATTTTGAGCTTAAGTCTTTTATGACAGTTCAAAGCCTTTTCAAATTACATTGTTATTTTCTGTATTCTTATTTACATTATTTACATATAACGAGTTTCTTCATATTTATCATTTATAAGATCATAACTATACTGACTGGATGATAAAAATATTTTGACGACCAATTTGTAAAAGCGAATTATACCCATTTATTAATTTAACATTTATTCACATTTACCTTTATTCAACTAATCAAGTCAACTTATAAACCTCTTTTAAATCAAATGGTGGTATAACAAAAAGGCACAAGGTTTAACAAAAAGGTGTTTTGTTTACCATATAATTTATATTTTGGACTATTATTTCTTTTTAAGCTAAACAGCTTGGGCTGCTTAACACTATAACATATTTATACATTTATATTAAATTAAAAGTTATTGAAAGGTTTTATTCACTTTTTAATTTAATTTAATTTTTTTCAACAAGAAAAATTACATGAAGTCATGAAAAACAAAAAGTCGTCTAAATGTTACCGATAGTCCGTCCATCCAACTTGAATCGAAATCCAGATCGACTTTACATCATCAAACATTCATGTCGATCACATCACTATTAGGACGCCATTTTCGCTTGCTTGAAGTATTGTTTTTCGTCTGTGTCGTTTTTAATTTCTGGTAAAAACAAATTATAATAAAGTTTTACAATTATAATTTCGTAGATATTTGGAACTTGATTGATCAAGCTTTGTGTAGAGCTAAGTTTTCAAAAAGTGTCTAATACCGTCGCAGTGATATCGCCTGCGCGGGAAATGTTGCTTCGTTTCTTTTAATCTTATCCAATGCTAATAGAAAAACATCTGTTATATTTGTGTTTTTAGTAGGTTATTATAAAAATGATTTCATTTAAAGGACGGGAAAGTAAAAGAGGACGTATTAACAAAATGTCCAGAAATATAGAACGTTTATATAAAGAAGGAAAATGTCGAGAATGTAGAGTTCTTGTGACTCGAATGGACTTCGCTAAAATTCTCGGTAAATTTACCAAAGTTAAAATCCAGTATGAAAGTAATTCGTCACCTAAGCAAAAAAAGAATGTTGACTCTCCTACGGTCAATACAAGTTCTAAATCAAAGTGCAGTGAGAATGGAATTACACCGAAGAAAACCTACATAAAAGAGCCACCAAAAACAATACGGAGCCCAAAACATTCAAAGGTGAATGAACTTAACATTGATGTGGATTCAGCACCAGAATGTGGTGATACTAAAAAGACACATACTCCAAGTAATACTGCACCATCAAGTAACATTCTCAAGGAAAACAATGGATTTACAAAACATTCATTAGTTAGTGATAAAAGCTACAACTATGTTAATAAAGTTAATTCGGGCTTAAAACAATATGGTATTATATTTACTTGCCCGTCTATAAACAATAATAATAATAATGAACTGAAGAACAAATTATCTTTACTCGATTTATTACCCGATATTAACAAAAGTATATTACCATCAGAAGAATGGCACATAGACTATTTCCCTAAAAATGAGGAACCCAAAGATGATAAAGTTTATGATCGCATAGCGGCAGAATTAGAAGACTTAATGTATAATGAAAAACCAATAGAAAAGATAAAATCGGAAGGATCTGAAGTGAAGGTTGAAGAATTTCCTTCTATAATGGATATACTAAATGATACTACAGAAAAAAATCCAGAAACTGTTCAAAAGGAAATTGTACAGAATAGTTCTGATCCTTTTAAAAATAACTTACAATCAAATGATGTAGAAGCAATGCTTTTAGGAAAGTCAAATATTGAAAATAAAGACTCTGAACCTACTGCAATGGACGTTGACAACTCTGATGTAAGCAAACTAATAGAAGATATGGATCAGTTTAACAATATCACTGACAGTAGTAAGGTTAAAGATGAGACCTTGGTAAAATCTGAAGAAAAACCATTCACTGAAGAATCTGATACCTTTGTAAATCCAAACAGTCCTTCAATACTTGATGAGGCATTAAAAAAAGGTATAGAAGAACATTTACCGAGTGAATGTCAACAAATAGTAACAGCTTCTGAGGTTAATAATTTAGAGAAAAGCAATAGCAAAGAAGACAATACAAGCATTCCTGCTAACAACCTAAAATTGAGACCACTTATTGTAATTGAAACAGAAAATGTGCCCAATACAAAAACTAATCAACAAAATGTAAATGTCCCTGTTCGTGATACAACAAATATAACACATATTGTATTTAAAAAGATGTTAGGCAACAAATGTTTAAAGTCGGTAACATGTCCGAAAAATTTAAAATATAACATAGAGTTAGAGGAAAAGCCTGTTGAATTTATTGGAGCACCCAAATACATCTCGAGTATAGAAGATTTACAAGTGTTATTACAAATTGTGAATGAGAGTGAACTTGGAAGCTTGTATGTCTTTTACTGAAAACTTAAAGATCAAATTATAGGGACATTTACTGTAGTTATGTATTTATGTGCATTGATATTAGGGTATTGTTAACATTTTGTTTAAATGTTGAATTAATTGACGGTAAAAAGTTTAAGATTTAATGTATAAATAAATTAAGAGAAACTTGCTTTGCAATACAAATGGTTATTCAATTTTGAATAAAAATATATTGTACAATATTTCTAAAATATATTATATAGATTATTACTAACAATCTGTTTCTAGATCCTCATGAGCACCTTTACGTCAAGTTAAATCAGACTGGTAATAGAACATTTTTAATGTGAATATATAATTTTTAAATATTGCTTTAAAAGCAATTTCCATTTAACTACTGCTTAGCATTACATGTTTAATCGAAGTTTAGAAAACAAAAACCACAAGAAGAAATTATACGAAAATATCTATATACTAATTGTAATACGTAGGACTGATATTTATCTTCATAAATTGATGTAATTTTTAAGCTATTATATATTATTATAGCTCCATTGTTATTTATCAAAATCAAAGGTATATTAAAAGTTAAAAATAATAAAGGTAAGTAATATAAACTTTCATGAAACCTATATCTAAAAGAAACCCGACATGCATATAAACTTTTTGTCTATCAAAGTAATTTAAAATAAAATTTTCATCAAAAATTCAAATTAAAATACACTAACAAAGAATACTTAGGTAATAGTTTGAAATATATTTTTTGACCATGTCCATTATCTCTGTATTCATCATAAAGTTAATACTTAATGATGAATACAAGTTTTAACTTAGAAATGAAATTGTTTACAATTGTTCAATTTTGCTTTGGTGAGTACATGTTCTAAACTTCGTAATTTTGATTTTTTGTAATGGCAACTATACTCGAGAATAGACAATTTTCGATGACATGATAAGACGGTAGACGAAAAATTACATGTAAGTGGCGGAAATTGAAACTACAGATGCCTCATCAAACTCAAAGTTTGTATTTTCCGAATCTGCTCCTTGATTAGACTTTGTATAACCAAATGCAACACTGTTTAAAAATGAGACGCATTCATAATGAGCTGTAGGAATGTAGATAGAGCATTCCAATTTTAATTACAAACCGTTATTTTTTCCCAATTTGTGTAAATACCCACCAATAATTTAATATCAACCCTAAATTGACGGTAGTGTAACCTCAGTATGTTATTTTTGGCCGTAACAAAAAGGTATAACGATACCTATTACATAGCTTAAAATAAATTGTTTTTTTTTCAAAATCGAAGGCAGGTTAAAAAACAATCGAGGAGTGATAGAAGCACCAATAGTCTAATGGTTAAGGCGACGGGCTTCCGATTATGTAGTCGAGAGTTCGAATCCTGCCTTTCCACTAGTGACGTAAATTGTATCCTAGCAGCAGCCTTGCTTGCTTTAAAGTGTACAAGCAATATTAAAAAAAATACTAATTTTGGTTTATAACGATAACACTAATCATAAAGTATCGAGGTTGTTTCGTCGTATTTAAAAGAAATAATCGCAAAAAATTAAGTGTTGCTAGTTTAGTAGGATACGAAAACCAAACAAGATAATTTTAATGTCTTTGGGAAAATCCACAGATTCAAAAATATAATGTGGTCATGTTAGATTCTTATCAGATCAAAAAAAAAACTTCTCGACCTGCAGGCAGATCGTCTCAACACCTGTAGAATAACTGTTCCACAGAACACTTCAGTGTCGACGTTAAATGTTCAATTTATTATTTATAGTTGTATCACGTAATTTAACTTAATTTTAAAAATTAATATTTTTAAAATACAGTGCTTCAATTTTCTTTATTCTTATTACTTATTAGGGTAGTACGTTCAGTTGTAAAGATATGTTTTCGTTAGATGTTCATTTATATAGATTTTTATTATTTTCAATAAATAGAGTAGACAACTACCATTACTTTTAATCATTTATTGTATCAGTTGGATTATCGTTCTTCAGATGCGATTAATCTTAGGAATCGAGTAAAGATAAAACTTCGTTGTTACAATAGCTCAACGTGCAATGTTTAATTTTGTCTTCACGAATCCAGAATTTAGATTTAGATAATAGTTTTTCCCCATTTGAGAAATATGCTTCGATTTTTCTTACTGAAAGTGTTTGATTTTGTTCTGTTTATGACATATGGTCATTTTGCCCACATAAATTAATATGTAAAATTTTGTATACTTTGCACGTTTAATTAGGAAAGAGTTATATAGATCAGAATATTGTCTACTTATGCATCATTGATCTAGGACTAGGACAATGGGTTAAATACGGATTTTCTGAAAAAAAACGCGTATACAGAATATGATTAGAATATAGATAAGGCAACCTAATCAGCGTCGTTGTTTCTAAGGACGCAACTGTAAGAAGCCCTATCAGATATTTAATGTTGGTTAAGTTGCTTTTTATCCTTTGCGTATATATCTTAGAACTGCTATTGTTTAGATTATTTACTATAACTAGATATAATTTACATATTAAGTAATAATAAAGGTTTTGCTTTCGAATATGTTGTTTTTGTTACAAACTGGCTTCTGGGACTTCGCCCGCGTGGAACTAAAAAAAATAGTTATTTCGCTATTCTATGTCTGGTCAATATCTGTTTGGCTTATACTATTCATTAGAAATAAGATATATTTTACCTTTATCTTGTACTAGATGCTCGACGCAGTAGGGATAAAGGAATTAAGGTCAAATAAGAATAGTAAAATGCGTTTTACAACTCTTTATATTCGTACTCCTTAGTGAAAGCATCGAAGCTTGTAGGGTAGCTGGTTTGTGTCCCTTCTTTGATGACTGACATAGTAGCGACGGCACAAGCCGCTCCAATAATTTGATGTAAAGCGTAATCCTTATGAGTTACCAAATAAGTTGCTAAAGCGCCAACGAACGCGTCACCTGCTCCCTGTTTTTTTTTTTACAAAAAAATGTAATGTATTAAAAAGTACATAAGAACCAAGTGTTTAAATATTTTGGTACTTACAGTTGTATCTACTGGAACAACCGTTTCGCAAAGGACGTGAATGCATTTCTTATCTTGTTTTGACGAATAAATTGCACCCTTATCTCCGAGAGTTATTATGACCTTTTCACATCCTGATTCTAAAAGTTTTTTTAAAGCTAAAGAGCCGTTCCTGAAAGGATATAATTATGTTTTAGAATATTAATAACCCTACGGCTTCTTTAGACCGAGTTCGCGATAAAAACAGACTTCGCCGAAGCAAAATCTCCGCTTTCATCGCGAACTCGGTCTAATCTAGCCGTAGGGTTAGTGCATTAACTTAGTCAAATCATTTTTAACTTACGTTAGGTCAACCGGAAAACCAACATATAAAGAAGCTTCCGTTTCATTGACACATATAATTGAGCAGTAGGGAAAGATGACTTCGGTATCTTTTAAAGCTGGCGCAGCATTAAACAATTTCAGCTGGAAGATATTACTCAATGTTTATGGCAATCATCAACAGAGTTGCTAGAATATTAATGCAAAATAAAAAAAAACATACACCCTTGCAAAGTTTGAAAGCTTCGAGAGTTGACTCAAGTGGTGTTTCCAATTGTCCTATAATAACATCAGCCGTCTCTATTATTTCCCCTGCTGCTTTAATATCCGTACAACTAAGATGATTGTTAGCTCCTGGGACGATTACTATTTGATTTTCTCCGTTTTCCGCCACCATAATTTGAGCGACACCAGTTGAGACATTCGACGTTAATGTTACATGACAAACATCCACGCAAAGTTCTTTTAAATACTTTTTATATTCGATACCCCAATTATCATCTCCGAGCTAGAAGTAAAACATCGATGTTGGTTAGCTAAACATGCTACAAGCGAGATACGCTGCTTATGTTTGAACACGTAATAACGACGCTCGATATAAATTAAACATACTCTGCTTATCATATATGTATTAGCTCCAAGTTTAGCTGCAGCCACGCATTGGTTGGTTCCTTTTCCACCGTAACTAGTTACAAATTTATATCCATGGAGCGTTTCTCCAGGATTGGGAAGCCTAACAGCGTACCTATAAAAATGCTAGATAAGGAACTGTTTATATTCGTAATAATACATTAAGCATAATATCTACATACGTTGTGAAATCAACACTTGCCGATCCCACAACCACAATTTTATGATTTGATCCATTTTCGTCTCCCGTATCCATTGCAACTGATTAAAGAAAAATCTGGAAAATAGTTGTATGTCAAAGAATATTGCAAAATATTACACTTGCACAAACTTGTATTACAAGCGTCAACCACTGATTGTTTCTATCTACTACTGCCTTATCACATAAGCATCTTGTTCTTGTGTAGGTATTGAAAGAAACATAACCTCACTTTTCGTAATCACTCATTGTAAATTGAATTCAAGTCATCCATTCAGGCTACAATAGCCTTTCGGAAATGCGACTACGAGCAAAGAATCGCCTATTCCAATTTGATAACTTTTATAATAGTTTAAAATATTTTTTTCCCCCAGTGTTTTCTAAAAGACTACATTAAAATTGGTTTACTTATTTGTAGAGCGTTATATAACTCATGAAAACATGGTTGCATTTCAAGGTCGTCTCTGTCAGTCTTTTATACAGTAGCATGCCTACCTAGAGTTATTACAAGATTAATGTTGAACTAAGACAATAACTTACGAATTACTACACAATTTTGATGAATGCATTAACATTACACAAGATATTTATAGGTTCTGGTTGTTATTCAATAGATATCACTTAACGTGAAACAACTAGGAATCTAACTTTTTTTAGTACTCGGCAAAGGAAATAGTGACCCCATCAGGCCAGTCTTGTGCCAGCTTGGCAAAGATTATAAGATTAGAACAAATGTATACCTATGTTTTGAACTTCCAGAAAACAATTTTTATTACACTTTTTCATTGAGTAAATATAAATAAAAGGCCTCTATAAATTAGTAGTAATATTATTATTCATATTTTCTACTCCTATGTGACTATAAAACAATTTTCTAAATATAAATCTTATACCATAAATTCAGTTAGTTTAATTGTTGGGAGAATCTTTAGGCTGGTCTTCTGGATTTCCCAATTTTGTTGATTTTTCTGTTTCTTGATCTTCCGACCTTCCTATTTTATCAGCCATTTCTGCATATTTAGCTTGTCTATAATCATATTTAGCAGCATCTAGTAAAATATTTTGTATCAGATGTCTATTATTGTGTTGTTTGTTAACAAGAGGAGGATATGGATTCCCTCGGAGTTCTAAAACAGCCTTCTCAGTGTTTCGGCTGTATTGTGGCCTTGGTGCTTTAAACATTCTAGTATATGCTGTGTTACAATTTTCAAATCTTGGCACAAGAACTTTAAATAATTTGTGAACAAGTTCCTTTTCAAGTAACCAATAATCGGCTATTTCCATTGTTGGCTTGTGACAATCACCATGAGTGATGGCTTCGGATATAAGCTAAAACAATGCAATTCAAATTAATAAACTGAATAAAGTAATGAAAATTATACAAGACCAAAGTTTTGGCGCTTAGCTTACCCTTTCGGCGTATTGACGAGCTTCATCTCCTCGGTTGTAATTTAACTCAATTCTTTCATATTTAATTAATCCAGTAACAGTTTTTCTTAATTTATTCAACCTGCCTTCCGGACCTTTGAGATTTCTAAGGCGCCTAGGCTCTGCAGGTACGTTTATCCGTAATTTAGAAACAAGTTTGGTTACTTGTGCTTGATTCATCTTTTTATTTTGAAAACCTAGACTAACACAAGTTTTCTCTATAACATGAACAGCAAAATCATGAATACTAACCGCATTTATTATATAAAGACATTAAATATGTACAAAATATGAATTGAGTATTCACAAATCTCAAATTTGAGGTTACTAGGAAGGTGAATGAGCCGAAATCCAATTTTTATAAAATAAAACTGATTTGATTCATGACCCTGTCGAATCGATTTATCTGATCACCGATAATTTTTAGTTTCATGTTTTTTGAAAATATTCTATTAATAAATCTAAGCTCTTAATACATAATTATCGTAATTAAAATCAATTAAACAACCTAGATACAGAAAAAATTACGATCCTTAAAAAGTCTTAAAACGCTGTAGTAAAAATAATTTATTATTTTATCTATTAATATTAAAATAATTTATTAATACGTTTTCTGTGCTTGTTGCAAAACTGTCATTTGTCAAGGTCAAATTTAATGTCAACTGTCATCTTTTATGATTGAATGTCAAACTCAAAATGTCAAACACGGAAATAAGTTTGTTTTGTTTCAGGATTTTGTAAGTTTGTTTGTATTCCTGAGAGAGCTTGAATTTTAAAAATGTTGTAGAGAACAAGCATAAATTTAAATGATATTTTAATACCTGAAAAGAAAACTTAAAGAAGCATGATGGACATAAATTGTTCAAATGGAGTTTACGAGCTTATATCCGAATTATGTCGGAAAACTGCTTCTTCTTATACTTTTCAAAGTCGTACATCGCAGACTGTTCTTGCATCTAAAATGAGATCCTTATCCTATGAGATCATTTTGAAAAAATCGAACTTAAACATTTCGAACTCCAAAAACGAGCCCACGGTAGATTTACTGTCTTATTGTTTTGTGGAACGACATAACGCAAGTAATGTTGCGGAACACAAGAGGTCTGTAGAATTGAAGAGTCTAATTAATGTAATACATAAAACCGATTTTGGTGATTACAAAGACCATTTCCAAAATGTTTTGAGACTTCTTCTTTGCTTAAAAAATACAAAGAAGCCAGATTTGGAAACGGAAATGTTTCAGGTAATATTTATATTTCAATTAAATTTAAAAAAAAACTAAGTATGTTTTTGAGTCTGGCATTAACAATATATGAATTAATTAATAAAATAACCATAGATATATTTCTTATGTGTATAATATTTGCAGAGACCATTTTCATTTGGAGTCCTTGATGATATGTTACCGAAGCCACCGAGACAAGCGTTTGGTTCACCTCAGCCTTATTCATATTATCCTTCATTTATTTTCGAGTTACCATTCACAGTAAAAAAACAAGGAAAGATTCCAGATAATGAGAAATCTTATACTGCATATACCGTGGAGAGTTTTGATTCTAAATCATGTAAGATTAATTTAAAAATGGTGTTTACAAGTTCATAATTAATAATATATCTAAATATACATAAACTAAGTTTTGCCCGCTACTTCATTCGCACGGAATAGAAAAATATAGCCTTTGTTACTCAGTAATATTTTAGCTTTATAGCAGTCAAAGATTTTTTGTAATCGGCCTGGTAGTTTTTGAGTTATTTCAATACATACAAAAATACAAATCATTCCTCTTTATAATATTAGTATAGATTATGTGGACAACTAAATAATTTAGCTACAACCAGTTTAATAATTTTATTTAATTGTTATTTACAGTTATTCCAGAAAAAACAATTTCTGAAGTACCAGGACTGCATAATATGAAATCATTTATGAGACCAAAGTCTCTCACGTCATACTCATCCGCAGGTTTTGGATCTTACACGGATAATAATATTTTAAACATACCAAAATTAACAGCACCAAGAGATTTGGAGTTACCAAGTACTGTTGGTTCTTTGGCTTCTAATGTTAAGGTAAATAAAAGTTATATACTGTCGAACCTGGCTAAGCAAGTCCAAGGGACCGCCTTGTATCGCTCCCTTGTTTCTCTCTAATTTGAGTTAAAAAAGGTTAAAGGTTTTGACCCATGATGGGCTCCATTTTCCGCAACTCCACGACTAGCGCGTATTTTGCGTGAATACACATATCTTTGAATTTCTTCGCCGATATGTGCAGGTTGCATCACGATGTTTTCCTTCACCTAAGAGTGTTGGTAAATATGCACATATGAAAATCGAAAATCGAAAAACATAATAATTTAATTTCTCACTTATGGAAATCGTCCCTCAGGACCATACAGTGACTCTCGTTCATAGAGATTTCTCGGTAATCCAGTTCTTGCTTAACCAGGTTCGACTGTTCATTTTCTGTCTACATCATTTTTTGTCTAGGTGTGAATTACCTGTGTCTATTTTCATGTTTTACTTAAAATAATAGCTGCACTATATTTGACTATTTACATTTTATGTATCACAGCTGAACCTCGATAAGCAAGAATCCAAGGGACCGCGATATTTGTTTCGCTTATAGAGGTTTCTGTATAATCAGTCACTCACTTACTCCTATGGTTTCATTAGACCGAGTTCACGATAAAAACTAAGATTTTGCTTTGCCTTATGGTCGTTTTTTGCGTGACATCAGTCTAATAAAGCCCTAGGGATATGGAAATAGCTCGCCGGGACCATAGACTCTCGCTTATAGAGGTTTCTCACTTATCTAGGACTTACTTTTTTTATATTAAAAAGTGGCAAACAAGCATGCGGCCACCTTGATTCACTGAAATAGCGAAGCGACCGCTGCCCATAGACATCTCCAATTGTAGATGCGTTGCCTACCCATAATCTACAGAGGAGGAGACGTACAGCAAGAGGATAATTCCTTTTTCTATAAGTCCCCTCCGCCTCCAAATCCACTTCCACTTCCCATCATTTCCTTATAAGAACAGGATAGGAAGGGAAAGTGGACTAAAATTAGGCCTCCGGCACCACACTCGTCAGACGAAACACGAAATTGCTTCCATTTGACGCCTGTTTTCTGTGTGGTCGTGGTATTTCACCGGGCGGGCCGGCCAATTCGTGCGAAGATCTTAAAGCGGGCTCTTCCACTTTTGTTACTTAAGTTTGACTGTATTTAGTAAATATTTATGTTAGGTGTCATTTCCATCGTCTAACACCGCTTGTACAGTGGAGGAGATGTACAGAGCTGATAAAAGTGTTGTCGACATTTGGGAGATTGCAACACAAGTTGATAAACATGTACCTGCAGATATATGGAATATTGTATGTAAGTCAATTATAATCATAACAAGAAATTATTTCTCTTTGTGTCAATTATTGTGTACAAATCTAACAATAATTTATAACAATAAATTTATTAAAACTTTCGTGAGACATTATACACGAATTAATTGAAAACACAGCTTAACTGACGTTTATTTCGGTGTAGGTACCGACTAGTTTCAGACTCGTCGGGGGTCCTTCATCAGGGTGAGTGAATTATCGGACAAAATTCGCGGTCGCGTCACGCCGGTCACTAATTTGTGTATTGAAGGACCCGCGACGGGTCTGAAACTAGTCAGTACCTACACCGAAATAAACGTGAGTTAAGGAGTTTTTAATTAATTAGGATTTATAACTTTAAACTTTCGTGCTTTTTACTAACATATTGTTCGTGAGAAACGGAATTCTTACCACGTTTTAGCTGTTTGAGCTCCCGATTTCTTACGAATATGTTAGTAGGATATGTTCACAATAATTGACATATGAAACATTTTTATGTTATTATTTTACAGCAAAAATGCCTCTTGTAAATGAAAGACAAATAATTGCAACATCAACGAGAGAAGTTGCTTTATGGAAAAAAGTTTATAAATCACAATTACCACATTTAAAAGTTATAAACGAAAAACAATTTATAAGACATATCAAATATTTAATTAGTAAGTACAGATTTTCTTTTCTTTTATTGGATTTTTCAATATATATTTTTTTTATTTACCTTTTATTTCACATAACCACAGTTAATCTGAAGAAGATTATTTTTCATTATAATTTACTATGAATTATATTGAATTTCGACTAATGGGCGACCTAAAATAATAATTACATTTTCATAATAATTATAAAATTTAATTTCAGTTGGCATCGAAACAAGTTCATTTCCATTTAATGAAGAAACAAATTGTTTTTATATGAAACATAATTTAGTACTGGAAGGTATATCGAAGGAGCGTTTAAAGTGTTATGTGTCAGATTTGCTCGCGGTTGGAACTTATTATAAAAGATTAAATCAGTTTGCGTTCAACCAAACTGTTGATGATAACTTTCAGAGTAAAGGACTTGTTCATGAGGTAATTCAAATATAAATAATAATAATTTTGTATTTATTGAAATAACTCAAAAACTACTTGGCCGATTCCGAAAATTCTTTTACTGATAGAAAGCTACATTATTCCCGAGTAACATAGGCTATATTTTTTTAATCTACTCAGACAAAGTCGCGATCAAGAGCCAGTAATCAATAAATACAGTCTTTGTGTCAACCATGCGATGTTTTTTAAGCAACTTTTTGACTCCACTCCTCGTTGTGATATTTGGTGAGGTATTAGAGAAGATATACATATTCATTTTTACGTGGTGAATTAAAAAATAATTACATCTTTGATCATCACGTAATTTAAAGACCACACATTTTAGGATAAGTCCCTTCGCGTAACGCAAGTCTACGATTTCAGTCTCTAACCCTAAGGTCCATTAGACCGATTTCACGCAGAAAACGGCTTTACGCCAACGCAAATCCTGCGTTTTTTGCTCGAATGCGGTCTAATGAAGCCGTAGGATAAGCGAGTTAGGCAATACAATCTTATAAATAGGTACGCTACGAGTTTGTGTATTTTAGGTCGCTTGGAGACTGATGTCAGAGACTCGCGACGCCTTACATATGGGCTATATTACTCTTTCAGGCTGCACGTGAAGTGATCAGACGATATTTATTAGATTTTCGTCTTTTGGCTACAGAAGTTTATGAAGATTGTAAAGATATGTCCGAGGAATTAAATTGTATGCCCACATTGTTGGATATTCTACATCATATTGAACCATTAAAATATGAAATAGAAACTATTGCTTCCATTTATAAAATGATTGATTCAGGTAAAAAAAAAATATCTTGTTATCTATATTAATATAAAGAGGAAAGCTATGTATATTTGTATATTGAAATAACTCTTTCACCATTAGAAAGCTACATTATGATTATGTAACATAGCCATTTTTTATTCTATGCGTTATAACAGTGGTAGAGCCCGTTTTAACATCTTCGCACTTCTTGTCCGGCTCCCCCGTTGACATACCACGACCACACAGAAGACAACCGTCAATTCCGTGTACCGAGTGTGGTGCCGGAGGCCTAATTTTAATCCACTTTCTCTTCCTATTCTTTTCCTATAAGGAAATGATGGGAAGGGAAAGTTGATTTTCCGGGGGAGGGGACGCATAGGGAGAGGAATTATCCTCTTGCTGTGGGAACTTTATTTTTTTACATATGACTATTATGAAATTTTAATACTATGACTGATGTGACGGAAAATAGATTAAAAAAAACACGACTATTATGCAAAATGTACAATAATTGTAAAAACGAAACTTATTTTAGATTTTTTTTATTTTCCTAGATATAAAATCAACAATACCTTACGGCGCTGAGCTAATGTCGTATTTGTTCAATGAGATCTCGCTCGTGACGCACAACGCGACCGCATTGACTCTGTTCAATTCTCTATTTACTGTCTGCAAAGTTTATTTCAAGTAAGTACATTTAATAGGAAAAGGGGGTAAACGAACAGGCAGGAAATATCTATGTTTTTTTGTTTGAATAAACTCAAAAACTGGACGATTCCCAAAAATATATTCGCCTATAAAACTGAGTAAAATAGGTTATTATTTTTTTTTTAAATTTTGCGTTTATTAAGTTGCTAGTAAAACTTAAATCAACGGTCATGCCGTTCACAATCTAACAGACGTCAAAATGTGTATGAGATTTGGTTTGTTTGGTCTTATTTAAGACGCTGTTACAAATTTAAATTACGTTTCAGAATTCGTTCATATTACCTGACCAGAGAAATTCTTTCCCAAATTGCTTGCGTAGTTTTATAATAAACTGTTTATTTATTTTAGGTTTATAGAAAGATTTATATTTGAAGGTGAATTAGATGACAGATTTAATGAATTCTTTATTAAAAAAGACAGTCAATATGTGAACTCGAGATCTAAAAGATATTGGGATAAAGGTTTTTATATAACTTTGAGTGTGGCCGTGCCCGACTTCCTGCGCTCACTTGCCAAATATATACTCTTATGTGGAAAGTCTCTGAGATTATTAAAATTATGTAATCCCAGTGTAAGTACATTAACTTAAATAAACAATATCTTTTATAAAACTGGGTATATATATAAAATATATATTATTGACTTCAATATATATTCAATGATCAAAATATCTATAGGTTAATATAGTATTCATTATTAATAAATTCAGTAATACAGCACTTGGACTTAACAAAATTATGACTAAATATCTTAAACTTTCTAACAAATGTGTTGCACAAACAACAAAGGGCAGAATAGTTACTTATAAATAATTAAAATATCAAGTAACTTCAATGCTGTCCAAGAATGGCACAAGATATTAAATTTAGTATTTACTTACAAACGAGCAACTAACCACAAATTCGCTAAATAGGCGAAATAACCTCTACTCATAGACAACTAAATCAAGTTTAAATATACCTACTTTCTACCGGTAAAGGGGGTGACCCAGAAATATATTCCAACATAAGCTTGAAGATTACAACTTTTGGAACCAAGTAACCACAAATTCGCTAAATAGGCGAAGTAAACTCCACCCATAGACATTGGAAATAAGTTACCTTTTATCTATCGAAAGAGGGGGGCATAGAAAGATATTTTTTCCTTTCAAAACTTGAGGATTATCACTAATTTCTTAGTATTTATCTTGTAGGATCCTCTCGTAGTCCTTATATCATCAGACCATCCGACAGTAAAATGTTGTGGCACCTTCCAAGAGTTGGAGCGACAACAGAAACTTCTAGATGTATATAGAACAAGATGTCTTTTCGTCTCCGGGGAACCGGTTACATTTGATCAGATTTTATTGAAAAAGGAAGCTGAAAGGAAGGCTTTCACGGAGATGGCGTCTTTGAAACAGGCTGAAACTATGGAGAAGATTATAGGTAAGTGGACTTAAAGTCCTTTTATCTTATATTATAAACAGGAAAGATTTGTATTTTTATAAGTACTAAAATAAGTCAAAAAAACTTTCGAGCCGATTTCAAATATTCTTTCACTGTTAGAAAGCTACATTACCCCCAAGTAACATAGGCTATATTTTTTTAATTCCGCGCCAACGAAGCCGCAAGCAACAGTTAGTAAAGTAATAAAGTTTCGAATAATCCGACTATTTTGTCATGTAATTTAGAGACATAACAAACAAAATTTGCTAAATAACTAGGTACTCATAAGTTTGGTCATAAAACCTTTACACGAGGATAGTATTTTAGTCGAATAACCAATAATTTAATAACTAAACATATCCGAAACAAAAGATTACTAATCTATTCTACTTAAATATATATATTTTTAAATCTTTTTTGTAAAATTAATCCTGTTTTTCAGCGGAACGTAAAAGATTAGCTCAATTAATAATAGCAGAAAAACAACATTCATTAAGAGTACTGGAGGCGGCGATGGCGGAAGCGAAGGCTGCAAAAAATAAAGCGAAACAAAGAGAAAGGAAACGATATGAATTAGAAGAAGCTTTGGAAAAAGCCACCGAAGAAGTTGACTGCAAATTAAAAGATGATGAAAGGTAACCACTAGAATAAGCAAAAAAACTTAATAAACCTTATCTATATGAATTTTCACCAAAATCCGTTGAGCAATTTCAGAGACATTAGTACTATATTTTGCCCCAATATAGTGTTTTTTTAAAAATTCCTGTCTAACTATATTTATAAAAATAAATTGTGTATTAACCTTTAGGAATAAAATCATGGAATACTATTCAAAACTAAATATGGAAGTAGAAAAGAGTAAAATACACACAGAATGGAAAATAAAACGACTTCAATTAGATCAAAGCAGAATACAATTACTTTCAACAGAAGAGAGAAATTTAAAAAGAGAAAAATTAGAACTTGAATATAAAAGAAATGGTGAAATCATGGAAATGTCTTTCGAAAGTCTTGATTTAAAATCAGACGACACTGAATCTAAAGAAAGCAATCAATTAGAATTTCAAACACCTGATTCAATTTCTATGGAAATTAACGAAGATACCCCAAACATAGATAAAAATCAAAACATAGATAATGCAAAAACAGATGTCTTAATAAATATAATAGATGATAATCCAAAAACAGATATGATAAATAAAAAAGATTTAGAAATCTATGATAATAAGACATTAGATTCTCAAGGAAATATCTTAAATGTAGACAATCAAAACAATATAGATAAAAGAGATTTTACGACATCCAGCAATATCATTGGTGAAAAACTATCAGAGAAGGACAGTCAAACATATATTAATATGAGAGAAGAAGCTTTAAAAAATAAACATAAAGTGATGTGCCACGAATTCTGCCAAACTGATAATGAAAATAATGAAACAATACCCATTATTCAATTAACAGTGGATGAAGAAAATAATGATTTATCAACATTTTCTGAAGCTAAAAGAAATAAAATTAAAGTATTAGGAACTAAATTTGGTATTGAGAAAAAAGTCAAAGAACCAATAGAACCGAGAACCGACGCACAGAAAGAGGCTTTGATAAATAAAAGAAAAGTTTTAGGCGTTGAATATAATCTTCCAACAGAAAATATATATAAGAAAGAACCGGCTAATATAGCTCAGGAAGAAGCGGTACAGAATAGAAATAAAATACTATCTTCAGAGTATAATACGAGATTAATAAAAATAAGTCAAGAAAGTAGTAGAAAATCAAGATTGACGTTGAATTTGAAGCCATTTGTTGAAACAGATGCTAATAATTTAGCTCCAAGTACTGGAACAATCACGCCTGGAGATCTCTTCCCACAAGTGAGTATAAATTATTGATTTTTATATATTTTTTCATACTAATATACATATTTAAAAAAGAGGAAAGGTTTTCTATTTTTGTATGTAATGACGAAATCAAAAACTGCGGAGCCAATTTGAAATAAATATTTCACCATTAGAAAATTATCACGGCTATGTTATTTTTTAAATTATTTAATTCCGTACAAACGTAATTTATTAAAATTATTTACTATTGATTATATTATGCGTTAAAAAAATACAGTTGATTTTTTATACATAATTTTATTTTTTCATATGAAAAAAACCATATAAAGGTGTTTACACAGGTTCCATAAAAATAAGATTCTTGATACATTTTCAGCTGGATTTAGAAACTCCAACAACCGCAGATGTGCCATTAGACAGCGGCTTGACAAGTGATATCTTTACACCGAGAAGTGACGGAAAAGATATAGAAACGGGCAAAGATAAAGATAAAGATTATTTAACTTCAGATGGATTTGATTTCTCAATAATAGTAGATGAAGAAACAGCCGAATCGGAAGATACCACCGATGTAGCCATCGAAGATAATTCAGATTCCCCATCGAAAGATCAAGAAAATTCAATAAAATGTATCAAAAACAAATATTCATTCTATAATTTTATAGATGGAACGTACAATTTTGATACATTCGATCCTTTCGGTGTTAAAAATTTACAAAATTATTCGAACAATTATTTTTTAAACGAAATGAGTGTTGACGTCAAACAATCTTTCTA
>QDHC01001518.1:819576-830385 GCA_013186455.1 Papilio dardanus tibullus | reverse complement strand
AGAAGCATTTGTCATAATCTGTTTACCAAATTAACTAAAACATTGAATCCTCAAGAATTGTTGAATTTCGCGACATTGCATAATATACTTGACAAAGCTTTGGGATCATCGATATCACGTAAGTATTTTCATAAATCTAACATTGCTACTAAAATTGAGACCCAGAAATATCATATTGCCTACTTTACATTAAACCAAGCCAGCGGTCGAATCCAGCGCTGGATTACATCTGGATATGTATGATGATAAAAATGTACACAAATTTTCAGTTTTTTCTATCTAGATGTACACAAATTCTCAGATGTTTTTTATCTATCTAGACGTACACAAATTCTCAGATGTTTTTTTCTCTCTAGACGTACCCAAACTCTCAGATGTTTTTTTCTATCTAGACGTACAAAAACTCTCAGATGTTTTTTTCTATTTAGATGTACACAAATTCTCAGATGTTTTTTTCTATCTAGACGTACACAAATTCTCAGATGTTTTTTTCTATCTAGACGTACACAATTTCTCAGATGTTTTTTTCTATCTAGACGTACACAAATTCACAGATGTTTTTTTTCTATCTAGATGTACACAAATTCTCAGAGAACCTATCATTCAGTATCGCGGAGTCGCCGCTGAGCTTCCAGCACAGCTCGCCGGACGTACTGCAGTGTCTGTCGCTCACGTACTCTGTGAGTTGGCCGCTCAACATCATACTGTCGCAAGAAGCATTACTCAGATACGCCAAAGTATTCCAGTTTCTAGTCAAAATGAGACGAGTTTTTTGGGTTTTGAGTGAAGACTTTGAGGTAATTTTTCCGCTTTTTCAATGAGAGCTGTATTACACGTGCTATGTTTAATTTTTTTGGATATTTATACCTTGTTTTCAAGCGTGTTTTGATTGTAATTAGAGAAAAAAAAGGGTTAAAAATATTTTTGTAACAGCGCCATCTTTTGTTAAAAAAAATATTTTAAACTTTTCTAACATATTTCAAAACGATTTTTTCTATAAAACTTAAAAGCTAAATAAATTAAAAATATCTACAATGCTTTAACTAAATTATATTATTATGTTCTTTATAAAAATAACTTTTTCTCCTTACAGTCTCTAAAATTATCAGCGAAATTATCACGGGAACATTCTAGAAAGTTATTAAGATCACCTCAATATATATCTATACAGATATATAGGCATGTTATGGCTTCACTTATAAGAGCATTGGATAATTATATAGTGACCACATGCATACTAACTTCGTGGACAGAATTCGAAAGTGATTTGAAAAAAGCGAGAACTTTAGATGATCTTTACGAATGTCATGTTGTTTATATAAAAAAAGTTCTCTTTAGATGTCTTCTAAATAATAGATCGACTCCAGTTATGAAGTTATTGAATGATATATTTACAGTTATATTGAAGTTCAGTCGAGTTTTGAAAGCTGGGTATGTATGAAATTTAAATGCATTTTTTCACAAACAATTAAAAAAAAATTATTTGCTTCTTTCAAAAGTTTGCTTTTTCATTAGCTTCTATTTCTAAAGTGATATTAAAGTCAAATTTTTACATAGTTTTGCAATTAGCATATTTTTCGCAGTTACTCTTACAAAGTATAATCAATATTTTGATTATTTTGTTACAATTGAGAACAACGCCATCTAGTTTGTAATTAATTAAAAAAAATCTTACACTTTTTTTTTTCAACTATTTATTTCAGCGAATGGCAACAGAAAGAATTCAATGGATCCTTTACACATACAAATTTCATACAACTCGAAGAATTGCATCATTTATTTGAAAAATTAGCAAAATATCTACATAAAGTTGTTACAAAATTAATGGAGTGTGGTTATCAACGTCATTTGGTGGAATTATTAACTATGGTCAATTTAAACGGATACTACGACCCTGATAGGTCTAAAGAAGATACTGTAACTACTAATTAAATATATATTATGTACACTAATTTCAATATATTATACTAGCGGTCGCCAGCGACTTCGTCTTCGTGAAATTTAGAAATTCAAAAGATTTTTAGAACTTTGTGAAAATATTGAATGACAAACTTATAAATTCGTGCTAAAGAGCACTCATTCCAATTTTTATGCAATTCTGCCAAAGGAAGACCTTCTCTCCATACAAACTTTAGACCCCCATTTCAGACCCTTAGGGGTTGACATTCGTAAAATCGTTTTTTAGTGCTCGGTTACGTAGTAACAGAAACCTCTATGTAAAATTTCAAGTCTCTAGACCCAGTAGTTTAGGCTGTGCGTTTCGATAGTTGAGTCTGTTTACTCTTTTATATATATAGATAAATATAGCCTATGTTACCCGGGATAATGTAGCTTTTTAAAGCCTTGTTCGCACCAGGATAGTATTTTAGTCGAGTAGCAAGTAGAATTTTTACGAACAAAGGATTTACTACTGTTCGGACTCGTTTAAGCCTAAATCTACGCACTAGGGTAGTAATTTAGTAACTAAACGTTTCCGAATAGCAACATTTTAGTAGCAAAGATTAGTAAATCCTTTGTTCGGATACTTGCTACTCGACTAAAATAGTATCCTAGTGCGTACAAGGCTTAACGGTTTAAGAATTTTTGAAATCGGCCCAGTAGTTTTGGAGTTATTTCAATACATACAAAAATACAAAGTTTCTCTCTTTATAATATTAATATAGATTAATGGCTTTTCCTAAAAACGCTCATTAATTATTGATAATTGTATGTTACTGCATTTAAAATTAATACTCATAATGTTACTAGTTTAGATGTGAGCATTTAATATTTTTTATTATAGATAAATATGTTTTTTGTAGATTCATGTGATATGAAAAAGACATATCTTTATAAAATCCCACCTTTTATTGTTAACCAAGTCATAGACAATTTTTAAAAGTTATCATGTTTTCAAATAATCGTGTTTTTAATATACTAAACAAATAACGTAACATAGTCTCAATTTTATTCGCTTATGTAAATATATAAAATTGTTTACGCCAAATCCTTTCTCATTGTTGTAATATTATCACTAATTATAATTTTTTTATTAACATAAAATACACTTTTTTTTTCTGTTTCCTGAATTCCTTTGATCCATTTATGGGATGAATTGAATTAGTAGAGCCAGGTTTTTTACACATCCTAATTCAATTCCATGCTTTTTTCTTAATTCTTGACTTCTTATAAAGTACTTTTGAAAATAATAATGTATTTGAACAATAGATGTCACTGTTATTCATTTTCTTAGAACGACATCTAGTGTCGAGTGGCACAAGTTTTTCAGCTATTTGTTGAACAAAAGAGAAATGATTCATTTTTCAAAATATTATATTATAGAAATACAAAATGATTAAATGTTATACGTATTTACATTTTAACGATTTTTTATAAGTTGTCAATCTTACATTTCTAAATACAAAACCAATTTTTGAGCCAATACGTAAAAATTGAGGTTATCTCTAAGCACCGTGGCGACGTCAGCGCCAATATTTTCCATATAACCTGAGTATTTTCATGAAATCTTCATTCTTCGGATAATCGTCCTAGGGTTAACAACTCCTTGCAGTCAGTGCGTGTGACATTGAAGTGAAAGCCGGCGTTTTTCCTAACTCTTTTTATATGTTATCAAAACAAAATTATCTTGTTTATTATAAAAATTGAACATATAAATTCTAATTCGAAAAGAAGTATAAAGTGTGAGCAAGGATACACGGTGATCTGTATCGATTGCAGAGCTACCTATTCTCGGGATTTCTCACCGTGCCGCGTTCGGTACTTCTCCAAAAACGTTAAAGCACAAGAGGAACCGTTACCGTCGCCGAGATGGCGTTTATGATGCCAGTAGTGAAGAACGATTGGGACATTTACCATACGCAGCGCTCTCGCCGCACCTCGGAGTCGGCGGAGAAGGTGGTCGCCGGCGTGGGGGGCCGCGTGCGGAAGGTGTCGGAGTCGCGCTCGGAGGGTCCGGCGCTGTCGCCGCGCATGGCCTCCGCGCTCAGCCCGCACCGCAGCGCGCCCGCCATGCGCTCCCTGTCCTACTGCCGCGCGCCGCACTCGCGGGTCTCCTTGCGGGCGCAAGAGAGCCCCAAGGGTTCGGCTAGCCCGCCCAGCACTGCGCGCGAATCGGAAAAGTTCCACAGCAGGTTGGTGGAGAAACTAAGAAGGGCGCTCGGGCGTTCGGAGGTGCGTCGCGAGGAACGCAGCTCATGAGCTAACGAGGCGTGCTTGTGTGCAGGGCGCGCGCGGAGTCCCCCGAGCGCTCGCGGTCGCGCTGCGCCGCCTGCGTGCCCTACCTGTGACCACGCCGTGGCCGCGGGCCCGGGGGTCGCGCGCCCGCCGCACCACAAGCGCAGACACACTATCTGTGATACGTACGGGATAGTGCCGATGCAGAGTTGAGTAGAACCTATGAATGTGCTAACTTTAACCGCCTAATTATTCGGAAATCCAGTCTAATCGATCATATTTGTGTTTTATATAGACCGCCCAATGCAATACATAGTTTGTAGCCGTCATATTCTGTTCCGCTTCCCCTAACTGTTGCATGTATGTTTATTTGAGTGTTTATTCTGTAACACCGTATTGTAATAGCACTCATCAGTATTGGATCGTATTATCAGGTCGCTGGAGGCAGTAATTGTATGTTTCAAGACTGTATTTAGTTTAAGGACGTGAACCGGGTGTTCCATCTAAACATGACATTGTACTAAGTTAACCCGGTAAGCCGTATAATATGTTGTATACTAGTATTTTAGTAGTTGTTTGGCAGTTCGCGATCGATATCTGTGATTTGTTATTAATAAGCAATAGTGTTATTTATTTTGAGGCGAGTATAGGATAGTTCAAAGTACGTGAGAATTTATAATAATTGTTACTGAACTGTATTTCTTTCGAACTGGTTCATTTCTTTCTAAAATAAACATTTTGTCCAATTAAATCTTTGAAATCTTTGAATTAAAGTTGACGGAATTTTAATACTGGCATAATTAAATTCAGTGAAATTGCCACAGCTTCATAAATAAATTGCTACAAATTTTAAATACCAATATAGGTACTACTTATGTATAAATAAATTTTACTGTTTCTATTAATAAGATAAACGTGTAGTCAACGCGAATGAGCAAGTGATAAATTATCCTAAATTATCGACAAGTCGTGTCGTAAATCTTTAGTGTTGTATTTAAGCTAATGAAGTACCTTTTGTTATTATTTTGCATGATTTTATGTGATGTTAAAATGACTGTGTTACTGGACCAGCTTTATTAAATTGTAGTAGCGATAGAAAACAGTTAAACTGTCGTGTAAAAATATTTGTGTATGTAAATGTAAAACATATTTGAATGGAATTGAAAGAAATGACAACTACGTATTGACTAGCATTTTCATACTTTTTAGAAAAAAAATATTGCAAAGATGTATTTCTTAAATAGTTTGCCTCTGATTTAAATGAAAGTATGCTTTTTAAGGGGATCAGCGAAGGTCGAGTTTAAATTTCTGAACTGCCATTTGTCTTAATTATCTGTGTTCAAAAATAAATGTCCTATTTTAATATTGCACATGTAGTACATTGAATATGTAAATATTTACGTCCGATTTAATATTGCATGATAAAAATGTTGTCTGATCTGAATTTTTTTCTAAATATAAAAGCTTATTCAATATTTTCACATGTTTTATTTCACGTATCCTTTCATAATAATGACATAATTTCAATAATTGCATCATATCGACATTACCAGTTTTTAATTTCTATATATTCATGAATAAGAAATTAAATATTTTGGTTATTCAATCTTTGTTTTACGTTGCAAAAACATATTTGGCGTTGCATTGCGTCCGCCAAAGGGGGTTAAGGCAAGGGGATGAAATAGGGGACGACTCTAGAATGTTCGACATTGAACCCTGCGCGGGAATTTCGACGTGGCAAAAGGGATCTTGTGCTTTGAATTCAAAAGCACGGATTGTTAGCGATGGTATCTATCCAAAGTCATATTTATGTAAATTGGGACCGCAAATTAAGGCGTCAATGTTATTAAAAATGTGCCAAAAGAGATAATTGTCTTAGAGAAGAAATTAATTTTGTAGTCTACAGTAATAGGACATAGTGTGAAAAGTAGACGGCGAGCCTCATAAGCAAGGCAATACTAGGTCACCCTATTGTAATATCATAACACGATTTGTTTTGACACGTGGCGATATACTCGACTCGTGATCATAACATTATCAATTTTTGAGGTTATCTGATAAATACAAAATTTTTAACTTTTTTACATGCCTACTTTAATTTTATTGATATAAATTGAATCTTTAGACGCGGATATTATTTAGATAAATTCTAAGGCGAAATAGTTTTAGTAATAATCTACTAAAAACATTTTTTGAGTTTAAAAAGTTCATTTATATGCATTAAAAACGAAATCAACATTTAAATTTACTTCTAGAAATCAGGAGAGAGGAAAAACACTTTTGATGTGACCTTGACCCAGTTCAGCGCCAGATTTTATATTTAAACTTTCATAAGTAAAAATTGAATTTAAACATGTTCAAAGAAATTGATAAAAAAAAGCAATAATAAACAGTACTAGGAAGTCTCGGTGCGTAATAAATAGACAAGGTGATAGATAAAAGATTATTATTAAAATGTGATAAACAAAAATGATAAGCGATCGAATTATTAACTTCTTATCTCTTCTGAAGCGGTTTGGCCTGAATATATTCATGAATAACGTCGGAAATTTCCGATGTAACCGCAACATAAAAAATCAAGTGTTCGTTTTTTTCCTTAATCGAGTATCTTTATTATCTTTAGGATTATTCCATCCAGCTATGTGGCTTTTCAACTGCCTTTACGCACATTAAACTGAAGAAAAATAAGGAAAATACTGAACCAGGCCTAGGCTAGAATACCATTAATACTAGCTTTGATGTCTTACTTAAACCCTTGTTACATCTATCAAAGCCTGATATTTCGAATGTACTTTTCTCAACTACATATTTAGCATTATGCTTTGTGATAAAGCAATTCTCACATACTACGTATTTGTTACCTTTAATAGTCATACGCTATTCATTTGTATAATGGACTTAAATAAACATTTTTATGTCAATTAAGTTAACAGATCTTGTGACTTATACAGGCCACTTAACGGGCTAAATGTGAGGTCTATCCAATAAGTTATTTTCCATTGATTGGTATTTATAAGAATTCATACTATTGTGTGAGACGACTAGGTTAATCTTATTAAAAGCATTACTTTTAAAAGTTTTTTATCATTACTCTGCACGAAATATACTACATATATTCCTACTTGGTGTTCAAATCGGCTCTACCACTTGAGAGTCATCGCCTAGCATGGTTTAATTTGTTCACTTTACCTTTGTCTCTAGCTCTCTACCGTTTGGAGAAGGTAATACCTCTACATAGAGATCTGTTTAGCTTAAACTTTACAGAATTCTACAAAGTCCATAGAGTATACAAAATTATCACAATTCTTTATAGTAAACATCTAAACACGAAGACGTAGATTCAACAAAATAAATATGCTCTAATATAGCTAATAGATCTAATGTGTGACGATTCTATATTTATTTTTATGACGTCACGAACCGAGACGCTTCAAGTCCAATTGACACTGCGAATTAATAATAGTTATGTTTCGTTACACAAATAAAAACATACCTAGAGTGACGTAAATGGCTCGTTTAAGAATAAAGTCAGTTCCAACAAGATGTCTACTGGTTTGAGGTGGTTGATACTTTAAAAGGCTTCATATTTCTATTGTTTACCTTTACACAATACTAGGACATCGCTATTGAAATATTTTGACTGTTTGCTAAAAGGGTACAAAAGATAGTAGAGATTTATAACGTGGAAAATTACAGAATAAAGCTTCACATCACATGTGGAATTTGAATGGTCAAGTTTTCATAATACTTAAAGGATTGTTTTCACGAAGACCTATACTTATTTATTCTTTGTTTATCAAGTGCTGCCATCTATCGAATTTAGATTATTGTTTCCGTCTGTTTGTGTATTGGATTTTACACAATACAGATGCAGACTTTGTCATATCAGGTGGCATAATGGTCAAGGGACTGGTGCCTTACTTTAAAAAAAACATATCAAAAGTAGAGCGATATCATAATGAGAATCATTCGATATTGTATCTAATAAATCGTTCTGTCGTCTCGTGTAGACGCTGTGCGGTAATTATTTACAATTTGGTCGGTACGATTGTCGGCGCGGAGGCGATTGTCTGGCCACAAACTGGTTCATACCGGCTAACGCGTCCAGTGCGACGCGAATGCGCCTCTACTTACACAATTTTATCGATCCTCTTTACATTTATTAGATAGATAATACTTTACCTTGAAGACACATATCGCAGTGTTTAGCACGTTTTGTAAATATATATTGACAATTTACATAGTTTTAAGGATCATATATTTAGGACCCATAGTCTTTGTAAATATAAATTATTCCCGTTTTTCATGTTCCCAATTTTAATTGGATAGTCCTGTACAATGTGCTATTTATCTACCTGGCTTATACACAAGTTGGCAGAGTAGAGGCGATGTTTCTCCGTCATTTTTTAAGCTAAGCTATTTTGTTCACCTTAGTAGAAGATTTTCATTTAAACTTTAATGAAAATCTCATTAGGACACAACCTTGTAAAGACTTGTAATGCCTGTTCATTCTCATTTTCTGGTGTATTTAGTTGCTTTAAAGAAAATATTTAAATTCAATCTCTGTTATATTGTTATATTTTAATGATACCGGATCAAAGAGGTTTTATTTCAAAGATGTTTTATAAAACCGCGAGCACGTGTCATCTGGCGTAACTGATCTACCGCAGAGAAACAGAAGCTGTGTCTATAAATAACTAGAATATTGATTTACTCGCGATTACGTATCTGTTGAATATTTTATTGACGTCAAGTTTGCAAGCGCAGTGGCATGGATGATTCATTCGCGATGTGCATATTATTCATAAAATATGTTTTTTTTTGTAAAATAATGATAATAAGCTTTCAGTCGAGATTTCGGATGTTTTAATCATATTTATAAAAAGAATTGTTTTTCGAATAGAATTCACGTTGATATTAAATTAAGAATATTATGTAATTTCTCCTTGCACATTTTCCTTAAAAGTTTTTTTATTGTTTTTTTATTATTCTAACGTAACCCTGATAGTAATATATTTACTATAGTTATCAGCATGTTTTTATATTCATGAATTTTTCTGCCATAATATTTACCGTAAGCAGATAAATCTACTCATGTCGGGATAACGCATCCTCTAAGTATGTGATAACTTCTGACATTGATAATCTTGTTTATAAACAAACTATATGAAACTATAACAAGGACAAAATTTTGATATGCTTGATAAGACTACAATTTAAGAGTAATAAATAACGTTGACTGCCACACGCAGAGACTTTTAGTGATCGCTAAGGGAGCGTCTCAGTATGATAAACACTAAGTAAATGTGTAACCTTTAAACGACTGTAAGTCCGGTTGTTAGATTATTATATCTTTTGATCACATCCACAAATGTATAATACATTCGCTGCGAAGCGATTCTATAGCGAACGTCAAAAATGTATGTAACTGACAATGGCGTTCGATATTTCACACGTGACAATCACATGACTTATCGAATGTCAATGTCAATTTCATACATTTTTGTCGATTCCATCAGCGATATCGACAATCGAAAAGTAGTCTGAGTAGCGCCCCAGAAAGTGTCATAATATTCTTCTATTTGGCTCAATTGTGATTCAATGTGACGCACAAGTGACGTTGAAGTTTATTAATATATTATGATAAACATCTAGTCTAGTGCTTATGGAATATTTTAAGGATTACGTTTTAAGATAATTAATAGATATTCGTCAGGAAGCACCTACTTCATTTATACGACACATACATTTAGCGAGTGAATGCGTCAGGAAAATGGATATTAATCAAACTACCCACGGTTTTAGATGAAAAGCATATTTAAAGCAATTACATATTTACTGAAATATTTACAGTTGTTCAATGTTTGAATAAGCAATCCTTGCTTAAGTATTTATCTTTAATCTACACGAAAGGTTACAACAACACCTACAATTTAGGTTTAAAAAGTTCTGGATGACGTTTTTTTTGGTTTAGAATTCCTTTTGTCGTTTTAGTGTGCTAATAATCTCGCTAAATCGAATATTTATCAAATTACAACTTACTAAAATAAATCATTTCCCTTATATTTAGAAGATATTTAATACAAATGATACACAATAGAATTAAATTATACAAATCAATGTGTTGTTGCGTCCGCAACGATGCTTGAAGGTCGGGAGATGGGAACGACCTTCGTTACATCTAAACAAAATTATTTACGCAATTGATCTAGAAATAATTTAACAA
Organism: Papilio dardanus tibullus; assembly: GCA_013186455.1. NCBI lineage: Eukaryota > Metazoa > Arthropoda > Insecta > Lepidoptera > Papilionidae > Papilio > Papilio dardanus. The sequence goes on along the minus strand of QDHC01001518.1, from coordinate 819,986 downwards.
TTCAATTATCTATTAAATATCTATTTAGTCATTATTATATTGTGATATTCAAATCTATACTAATATTATGAAGAGAGAAACTTTGTATTTTTGTTTGTATTGAAATAACTCAAGAACTACTAGGCGGATTTCAAAAATTCTTTCACCATTAGAAAGCTACACTATCCCCGAGTAACATAGGCTATATATTATTTAATTCGGAGGAAGTCGCGCACAACAGCTAGTTGTAAATAATTGGGCATTTTAACAAGAAAGTAATAGGTAGAGGAAGACAGAAATATGGAGGAACTGTATGGAAGAGTACAGTATATTTAGTAATGACGGCTGACTAAGATAAAATAAAGCATAATAAAATAAATTGCTTTTTATATTGCGGACGTTATTAAACTGCTGAAATGACATCATAAATT
>QDHC01001518.1:785556-806576 GCA_013186455.1 Papilio dardanus tibullus | reverse complement strand
CTGAATTTTTATTCTATGGAAATTAGAAAATATGAATATACCGTGTGTATCTAAACACTATCTAAAACAACATTGCTTGGAAGTTTTAAAGTGGCTACTGGCTACGATAAGTGAGTGTTCAAAGCGTTCGAGAAATTTCTAGATCGCGGCGACTAGTGCCCGCGCGGGCGAGGGCCCGCCTTGTACAAAAAATTGTTCTCAGCTGTTCTGCTTTTGTGAACATTATATAGATTTTTAAAGTTAGAAACTTTATTTTAATAAAAATGTCGTGGTACAAAATCGATGGCTTTTATAGAGACTTATTTATTGATTTGAAGAATAATTAAACATATCATAAAAAATGGACAGTTTTTGCAATAATCAATAAGAAGAAAAATGCTAACAAAAACAAAAATGATCGCATAATATTTTTTCTTTTTTAGCTGTCTTGGTTTTAACCCCTTTTGAGGTTTATTATTAGGACGGTTTTTAATGTCGTCCTAATTAATCTTAAGCAACGAATTTTAAGCCAGGTATATTATGTACCTATATTTAAATATAAAGTAGGTAGCCAACAAAAATAACAATCTAATTATGGCATTCGCGTTTCGTACACGTGAGGCAAAGGGCATGAATTTTCGGAATGAGGGATTAAATTAAGATAATCCTGTGCTCATTTGTAAACGAAAGTGGCGACATGTTGTGATATTTTCACTCGTGCAAAATATTTATGTGCGCGTGACGTCACGGGCGTCGCAAAAACGAGAGTTAAAATTACCCGCTCGGAATTTGGCTTCCGAAATGTTAACGTGTTTCCAATGTCTCTTACGATAACATTTGTGCTTATTTTTAGACTAAATATTAACGCGTGTTTTTGGAATTGTATAAACGCAGTAAATTACTGCGTTTGTTTAAATAAAGCGATGACTTTCAATTTAACCTCTGTTGAAACAAGGACTATATCGCGGAATAAACTTTTACAACTTAATTACAATGATGGACTTCCTTTTTATATACCTATCGTTGAATAATATACGTCTTATATAGGTATAAATTCAAGATAGTCGAAATTATAATCGATCCGTTTTTTTTAATAAAATTTACCAGTGTAATGAGACCTTCCAAGTTGGCGAGTGGAAACTAATAAGAAGCGGATTTAAGTGGCCACATGCCGTGACGTGCATAACCGGGAGATTTGGCACCAAGCACCGACTTTGTTTACAGCCGCCGGCCATGAATTTGGCGGGAGTAGGATGATGAAGTTCACAGTCAAATGTTTGGCAACCAGACAGGTCGCCGAGACGTCGGACACTGCAAAAGGAACGAGGAAGCATTTCGTCTATTTTAAAATCATAATATTGTTAAAAAACAATTGATGTTAACGTACCTACTTTAAAAATTTTGAAATAGGTATGCAATTCTGAAATCGATTTAATCATAAAGTCTAACGCAAAGTAATAACACCAAAAGTGTAAAGTCATTTGATGTAGGCACAGTTTTATCGCGAGTATATTTCCGCTTGCGTGGGTTTACCTGCTTGTTACGGCCGGACATTTGCCATCAGACGAAGTGAAAAATGTATAACTACATACATGCTGTAAAATCGATGTCAAGATTTTTGCTGTAGGACTTGCAGAAGGCTAATTGAATTAAATAAATTTATTTCTAAAGCTGCCATCTGTTGTTGAGTAGCAAAAACTACAAGCTCAGGCACAATTTGTGTTCTGCCAACTAAATATTTTTAACACTGCCATCTGTTGTTGAGTAGTAAAATGTTTTAGTCAGAGTTCGTACAACGCCATCTATTGAAAACGTTTATAATGATTTACATATTTTTCCTTTGATAATAAAGTTTTTAAAATATAGATGGCATTGTTGTGACACGAAATTGCAAAACAAATATGCAAAAATTGTGACGTGGTTTTGTTTTAAAATAATATTCATGTTATGGCTATTAGTAAATCAGTAGTGAGAATAGAATGTGAAATGCGGCCACATTTTCATTATTTACATATTTTTTGCCATAAAATAAAAAATAAGCAAGGTCTCATGTGTTTACTCAGAAATGAGGCGTTGACAGGTCACGTGTTCGCACTAGATCGATTGCTCGTTGTCTGGGGAAATCATCCCAGCGGTGGTGTAATCGACGCCCATCACCCGCCCCCTAGGGGGCACAGTAACAAGCTTCCCACAATTACATCACGCGTATTACCTTATTAATTGCTGGATAATGTAAATGTAATTTTTATTGGGCGTGAAGTTACAATCTTTGAACGAGTGTTACTTTCTGCAGTGCAACAAAACGTTTGCTTCCCCTAACTTTTATCAAGAAAATTGTTTTAATTTTATTTTTTCTATAATTACAAGACTTGATTATCAACTCCTTTATGTTTTTTTTAATATTTCTATCCATTTACAAAATTGAATTGTACTTATAAGTATTTTTTATGTACTCTAATAAAGTTGGTCGAAGAACAATTGCCTACTAAAGATTTTGCATAAATATTTTGAACATTGTCTCAGTTGTATACTTAATTGTTTTAACCACAAAAATAGATGTAATAGTATTTATTTCACACCGACATATCTAATTACAGCCCCAAGTTGTACCGACACGTGCGCCTTTACAAGTTAGACGCGCGGGAAATTCACTTACAAAACTATTACTTCCTCGAATTATTATCGAGTCTAATGTATTTTCTGTTAGAGTTAACTTAAAATTAAACAATATTACTGACTTCATCCGCATGGTATAAAATAATATAGCCTATGTTACTCGAGTATAATGTAGTTTTCTATGAGTGAAATTTTTGAAATCGGCCTAGTAGTTCTTGAGTTATTTCAATACATACAAAAATTCAAAAATATAAAGTTTCTCTCTTTATAATATTAGTATAGATGATATCTTTTTGTTCTCTATACAATCTATTGAAATTAAAATATATTTAAGTACTTATGTGGTTAATAATGTTGTCAAGCTTAATTCCGACAGAAATACGGAGTTGTTTCGCATGTTGTTAGCTCATGTTAAATGTATGGGAATGAGCAGATATATCGTCGATGGAAATACGCAGAGGAAAACGGCTGCCGTCCCCGGGGAGACCTCACAGGGACACCTGCGTCACTCCGCCTCGACATTTTAGTGCTGTCATTACATTAAAGCAAATATTTCGGTGATTCAATACAAAATGGCAATGTAATCTTCTTACTATATGTTTTTATCAGCCACCTGCGTTAAATAATGATAATGTATCGAATTAACTCTATATCAGTAGATTAACTCTGTCCGAATTTAATATCGACACCTCATTAGTCACAGTTGTAATATTGGCGGTCGACCTAATCAGCTCTCTTTAGCAAAATGAAAGTTTTGTGACAAAAGTAATATTAAAAAACTATAAACAATGAAGTTAATTATAATATCAGTGGTTATTCTGAGCTGTTTATACAGTGTTAGAGCGAGATGTGTGATGCGCGGCGAGTGTGCGGAGATCAACGGGTTCGCAAAGCCGTGTCCCTTCCCCTACGATCCTCCGGCCCTGCTTGTGAACCTGACACAATCTGATAGAGTCGAGATCTTGGATATTCTGGAGTCGCGGTGCCCGTCTCTAGTATATGATGAATATGGTGTTCTGAAGCAGATCGAGGATATCCTGACGTGCTGCAACGATGTCCAATTGAGGAAAATGCAGGAAAGCTTGATGTTAGCCGAAGGTATCCTCGGCAGATGTCCGACGTGCTTACGAAATTTCGTCAGACAAATTTGTGAAATGAATTGTTCCCCAGACCAATCGCGGTTCGTGGAAGTAACAGTGCTGAACGCTGTGGACGGTACTCCGTATGTCAACGAAATTGACTATAGACTGTACGAAAGCTTTATGTTGGACGCTCACGCGTCATGTGCCGGTGTGGTCGTCCCGCAAACCGGAATGCCCGCCATCAATCTCATGTGCGGCAATGCTCCCGTTTGCGACGCCGATGCTTGGTTCGGATTTACTGGAGACACTACGACAAATCCTTTAGCTCCCGTTCAAGTGAACTTTTTAAGATGGCCGACGGAAGAGGACTCGATGAACGCACGCGCTCCCCCGTGCGATGAAACCATGGGAGAAGATCTTCCCTGCAGCTGCGTGGACTGCTTTGCGAATTGCCCCGTCGGAACTGAACCCTTGCCGCCAAGTATTTGCACTGTTCTTTCAGTGAACTGTATAAGTTTCTCAATCGGCATAGTGGTTTTCGTCATCGGTGTTACTATATTCTGCATACTTACGATATTAGAGTATAGAAGGTTGAGGAAAGTTCAATTTGAAAATAACGTCTCCAAATCTGTACCCGAAGATAATCTCTTTATTCGATTTTTCCAAGAAACGTTCGGCGCAATCGGTGCATTCTCGTCGAAAAACCCCGTACTTGTTATCATGGTCACCACATGGATAGCTTTCGCTATGCTCTTTGGTGTTCTGAATCTCAATTTAACCTCAAATCCTCTTGAACTTTGGTCAGCCCCAGATTCACGGAGTCGGACAGAGTTGAATTATTATAACTCGCGATTCGGACCATTCTATCGCGCCGCCCAAGTTTATCTTCAGTTTACCGGCTTAGAGCCCTTCGAAGTAGATAATGTGACTTATGGCCCCGCTTTTAGAATAGAGGCCTTGCAAGAATTAGTTAAACTAGAGGACGCTATATTTGACATTGGCCGAGACACCGGTGGCGTTGTTTTGGAAGATGTTTGTTATGCGCCTCTCCGACCTCGTGGTGGTGAGAAGAGAGTAGAGCAGTGTACATTCATGTCCGCATCGGTTTACCTCGGCAGAGACCGAAACAATATAAACAATGAAACTTACTTGAGTACCATTCAGAATTGTTTGAATAATTACTTGGCCCTGAACTGTATGGCCGAGTGGGGCGCCGGCGCCGACCCAGATATTTCTTTCGGAGGTGTTACGGGGGACAATTATTTAAGCGCCAATACGTTACTTATAAACTTCCCTATTAGCAACTTTCTCTTAGACGAAGAGTTGCAGCCCGTGCTCGAATGGGAGCAGAAGTTCCTTGATTTATTACATGATTATGAAGCAAATTGGAAACCGGATTTTGTCGATGTTAGTTTTGGAGCAGAGAGATCAATTGCCGATGAAATTGAGCGAGTTTCCCGCGCAGAAATTTTACCTATTGCATTGAGTTATTTGCTTATGTTTATATACGTTATGTTAGCTTTAGGAAACATACGATATTGTAGAACTTGGTTGGTGGATAGCAAAATTACAGTTGGTATAAGTTGCATAATTGTCGTATTAGGTTCCATTTTTTGTGCCATGGGTGTAATGGGATACGCTCAAATTACATTGACATTGTTAGCGATTAACGTGATACCATTCTTTGTCTTATCCGTGGGAGTAGATAACGTTTTCTTAATGGTTAATACCATACACGATATAGAAACAAACTTAAAAGAATATGATGACTACAATGAAAACTTTAGTCCATCTAAGAAGAGAACGTTCGTGTTTACTAAAATGATGAAGATAGTTGGACCTTCTATGTTTGTTACTTCTGTGACACAAATCACTTGTTTTGCGATAGGAAGTTTAGCTAATTTCCCAGCAGTGGTCACCTTTGCGGTGTTTGCTTCTTTGTCTCTGGGATTCTTATTTGTTTTTCAAATCACAACCGTCGTTGCGATACTATCCATTGACTATGATAGAGCCAGTCAAAATAGATTGGATGTATTTTGTTGTATTCAAAAGAAAGTTCTCCTTGACAATGATCCTTTGAACGCAGATACCCCGTACCAAAGTATCATCGGGAGATTAATGAAACCTTATTCTAAATTTATTTTAAATTGGAAAGTGAAAATTCTTGTAGCAATTATATTTATGGCCATATTTTCGATTAGTATAATATTAATACCACAACTTGAAATAGGGCTTGATCAAAATTTAGTTTTACCTACTGATTCGTACATGTACAGGTATTTGCAGTCGGTAAACGATGTGCTTCGTCTTGGACCACCGGTCTTTTTCGTTTTGAAAGGCGGTTTAAACTTCACAGATACTAACGATCAAAACGTTATCTGCGGAGGTCAATTATGTTATCCAGATTCTCTCGCAACTCAAATATTCTTAGCTGCCCGCCACAGTAACGTAACGTTTATCGCAAAAAGTTCCAATTCGTGGCTAGATGACTTCTTCGATTGGTCAGGTTTAACTGGGTCTTGCTGCAAGTTCAATACGACAGATGGTGGATTCTGTCCCAGCGCCAATCCTTCTCCCGATTGCCAATTTTGTTCCCTCGGCAGAGATGAGTTCGGCAACGGCTTACGTCCGGATGCAAAGACTTTTGAAAATTACATACCGTTCTTCCTACAAGACACTCCGACGGATCAGTGTAACAAGGGAGGTCTCGCTAGTTACTCGGGTTCTGTTAATTACTTGTTAGACTCAGAAGGCCGAGCTACTGTTCACGACACCAACTTTATGGCATATCACGTAGCTCTGGGAACCTCTTACGAGTATATAAACGCTGTTAAATACGGATACGAAGTCGCCGGTAACATAACTTCAGCAATTAAGAAGCATACGGGTAAAGATGTTGAAGTGTTCCCATATTCAGTATTTTACGTATTTTATGAACAGTATTTGACGATGTGGGGTGATACATTCTCTTCGCTAGGCTTTTGTTTAATAGGAGCATTGGTTATCAACTTAGTGGCGACTGGATTTAATGTTTTGACCACTTTAACTGTGATGTTTACTAGCGTTATGGTTGTTATAGATATGATGGGTGTGATGTACATCTGGAATATTCCATTGAACGCGGTGTCTTGTGTGAATTTGATCGTATCAATAGGTATCGCTGTAGAGTTTTGCAGTCACTTGGCGTACGCTTTCGCAACCAGCAAATGTCCTCCGAATGAAAGAGTCGCAGATGCAATTTGTAAAGTGGGCGGTACAATAATTACTGGAATAACATTGACGAATATTCCGATTATTGTTTTAGCATTCTCTTACACTGAATTGATTGAAATATTTTTCTTTAGAATGCTCTTCAGTTTGGTGATACTCGGATTTTTGCATGGCATGGTATTCTATCCTGTTTTCTTGAGCTATGTTAATGATATTATTAAAAAGTAATTGTCAGTGTATTATTAACTCTAGTTTTAAGCTGCTAATAAGTACATTGCATGTGATATAGAAGAAATAATTTAACAATGGAATAAAATCAATATTTTTTTATTTCGCCGCGAATTTTGTATCCTAGCTATATTTACAATCTCTACTATTTTTTTTGTACTATTATGTCTGTAAAAACTTCTATCTGTTACAAAAGTGTATGTTTATATGTGATATGTAAATATAAAGATGTTTAAGTGTTATTGGATATTTTTATTTACAAAACAAGGAAGACATCGATTGAAATCACAACACGAACATATTAACAAAATCTTAAATATAGGAAAATATTAGCACTATCTTTGGCCATACCTTTATGAATATTTTTACAATTTAGTTCTTTGAAGTATTTTTCGCTACTAAAATACCTATTAAAACACGACAGGACTTAATTTAAATAGTTATCATACGAGTATTATATCTATAAAGGAATCGATAAAATGTTTCATGATAGCAATATCTTAAAAATGTAAGAATTTCAAATACTAAAAATGAAATAGACTATTAATTATAGACTAGAAATGACTAGATCCTGCATAAGACGATATACAAATCGAATCGACACTTAATCCTAATTTTATTTGTAGGTATTGCAGATTAAGCCTTGTACGCACTAGGATAGTATTTTAGTCGAGTAGCAAGTAGCAAGAATCCGAACAAAGGATTTACTAATCTATTCTACTAAAATGTTGCTGTTCGGACACGTTTAGTTACTAAATTACTACCGTCGTGCGTAGGTTTAGGCTTAAACGAGTCCGAACAGTAGTAAATCCTTTGTTCGGATAAATGCTACTCGCTACTCGACTAAAATACTATCCTGGTGCGAACAAGGCTTTAGTGTGACTAAAGATATTTAGTTTTACATGAGGTGAAACTCTATAAGGAATTGTAAGTCATTCTTGACTAATCATGTTCTATCACGCCTCTAACACGTGGTTAAGATAAGCGATATAACATATAGCAAGTCTAAGAATTTCAATTTTCGATAGTTTCTTATCCGGCGGTAAAGTTGGTAGGAGTCGTCTGAGTGAACCAAATGCTGCATTGAACGCTTCCACGCGTATTCTCTCTCGTGTTGCATGCGCTGTTCTGTATTTCAATGTAGCTCTGCGCCGTCGTCTACGTTCTTCCCGAGAGAGTCCGGCACAGGGAGAACCTGTCCCACTGGAGAGGTACGCCTCTTCGGACAACGCGCATGGTTCTAGTGCTCTGTCCCTGAACATAAAAAATAAGTTTAGAACATATAATATAGTAGTAGTAGTAGTTTGTGTTAAATTATAACTCTATAGAAAGAAGGGCCAGGTATGACCTGGAATCTGAACGGTTTGAGAAATTTTGATGGACCTTTCAGGGACTGTCCTAGGTCATAATCAGTAGGGACTTTTGTTTTTTTAGCTAAGTGTGTGACGTACCTTTTCCGAGGTGCCAAGTTCTCCCTGCCCGTGATGGGCAGCAGTGCCTCGCGCGGCTCGGCGAGCATGCACGACAGCGCACTGTCGTCCATACTGACACCACTCTCCAGCCAGCTCTTCATTTCCTATCTGATACAAATACAATATTCTGTTGCTAAATTGTTTAGAAACATAAGCAAAGCTAAGGAAGACACTGCAATACGATACGTCTCTCTATAGGAAATGACACTAATACTAGTGGGATTACCCAAAGTGCATTCGTTACGAAGCAATTCGATAGCGAACATCCAATGTACAGAACTGACAATGACGTTCGATATCTCACATGTGACAAGCACACGACTTATCTTTTGCATATCATATCATATTTACATATCTTTAACAGTGGTAGAGCCCGCTTTAGGATCTTTGCACGAATTGTCCGGCTCGCCCGGTGAAATACCACGACGGAAGACAGGCGTCAAATGGAAGCTATTCCGTGTTTAGTCCGATGAGTGTGGTGCCGGAGGCCTAATTTTAATTCACTTTCCCTTCCTATACTTTTCCTACAAGGAAATGATGGGAAGAGAAAGTGGATTTTCCGGTGGAGGGGACGCATAGGGAGAGGAATTATCCTCTTACTGTGTGTCTCCTCCTCCGAAGATTAAGGTAGGCAACGCATCTGCAATTGAAGATGTCTATGGGCAGCGGTCGCTTCACTATTTCAGCGAGTGCAGATGGCCGTTTGCTCGTTTGCCACTTTATAATATTAAAAAAATCGAATGTCATTGTCAGTTTCATACTTTTTGTCGATTCCGTCAGCGATATCGCCAATCGAAAGATACTTAAGGTAATCCCCAGTTCTGTTAAAAATGCGAATTTCCTAATTCATAATCTTCTAGTTAAATAATTTGAAAAAATTCTAACTTGCATTTCTTGAAAGGAACCTGAAGTATAAGGAATAATATTGTTTCAAGTTCGCAGTAACCCTTTGCGACCACAGCACGCTTTGTTTGTGCGCGTCCAAATCAAATTCCCCGGCCGCGGGCAGAGCCGAGATAAATAATACATCACGAGTTCACACCTCGTACTAAGCGAGCTCTTTAGGGGATAATAAATCCGTATTTATTCTTTTTATATCGCCTTCGCTACCCTCTGCCCTTACGTAATCGAATCATGCTTGGTAACCGTATCGAATCGATTGGGAACTCCTGTCCCTAAGCACTTATGACCGCCTGGTAAAATACGGCAATAATTGTATATTAGATCTTCGTATTTGATAACAGATGTTATTTTTATGGCACAAATATGTATGGAATGTTTTTCCATATTAATGTTATAAGCCTACGGCTTCATTAGACCGAGATCGCGCAAAAAACGGAGATTTTGCTTTGTAAGGCCGTTTTTTGCGTGACATCGGTCTGATGAAGCCTGAAGAGTTAGGATTAAGACAACGGTACATAACAAAACCTAGCAGAAGACAGACATAAAATAGGCGATGTTATACAGACGTATTTTATATTCTATCGTTTCGGATACTTGTAAAAAGTATCAAAGATCTAGTGTTAACTTCAATCCTAAAATATTAATCTTTATTTCCATTTCGTCTTAGTCTCTTCTCAGTTTTCTTTTCTATTACAATATAAATTGATTTAATTATCTGTTTGTTACAAATTAAGATTAATTGAAAACATCATATTGTTAACTAACAATGGTGTGACGATTGAGATAACGGAAGATAAGCTCCTTTTGCCACGCTTTTGCCTTTTTTATGTGTGCCAATAAATGTATTTTCTTTCTTTCTTTCATGATAGGTTAACGTCGAGGACAAAAACCTGGTGCGCCGATTCTACGGGAGTAGGATGAGATAGTGGAGACAATCATATTCTTAATTTTAAAAATATTGTAACCTATTAAAATTAAAATTTAAGAGCACTATTTATCTTATACCATTTTAAAAATAATTTCGTATTATTTAAGAACCAGGATTTACTACTTAACAAAAGAAAAATTAAAATATTTTGTACGAACTCACCTTGAGATAAATCAATCAGCCAAACAAAAGTAATTATTATTTTTTAATAATTTCCCACGTCACTATTAAGTTAATTAGAACGTCACAGAAAACCATTTAAAATCAGACTGGTCCAGACGTGAACAGGGATGCAGCTTATATGTCCTCCGAAAGAGGGATGGAACAATCCTCTCTGGAGGGCGGAGTCTAACGGGAGAGATTCGGAGGGTTCGATGAAACAGATCAGACAAAAACAATTAAGTTATCGTATGATTGTATTAACACTTATTATACTGAAAACCTGCATTATCTAATGTTAAATAACTCGTGAAAATAGAAGTAATATAGTACTCGTACTAGTTAATTTTGCTATGTTGGTTTAAAGTTTACCAATCTAATCTCAATTGTTAAAAGCGTAGGTAATTTCTAAGCTTGATCCGTGATTCATTTATTTCAAGTGGATTTAAATAGTTTATTCATATTAATTTTTACATATTTTTTCAATGACTATGTGGTTTTATGATACACAGAATTTAACCTACATTTCTAAAACAAACAATCAAGTTGGTCCAACGCTGAGCTATGTAGACTCATCTACACAATTATTTTAAAAATTAACAGAAAATCTAAAGAATTTATCTCGGAACTTTTCTTTTGCAATATCTTTTATTTCTTATCCTCTTGTTAACATCTGCGGTCGACTCCGCCCCGTGCGCAGCCTCCAATGCCGCTCGGCCCCGCCTATCGATCCCGGCGCTGGGCATCAGGTGCTGTGGGATAATGAACGACCAGACACGTTCATAGATCGATACACTTTCAGGGTATAAAGTCTGTAAGATTTGAAACATTCTGTACTTAATATGCGTATGTGTGGAAAATGAAGTAAAGTATATATACTGTAAAGATAACTCGAAGAAAATTATTATAATTAACAATGATTATTAGGAAATGTGCGGAATAATAAATTCCCAGAAATGTTTTTGGATTGGCTGATTTGCGACTGTCCTCTATACCAATTTCAAATATTACTTCATATAACATTTTTGATATTTCCTTACGATATAATATTTTATCTTGGGAATATAATATTTTATCTTTTCACGTGGTAATCAAATTTCAAAGATAATTATCCTCTTACTTGATACAAATTGTAATTCAAGTAAAAATATCGCAAAAATGCAACATTTTGAAGTGTAATATTGGCGTAAGTACATTTTAAGGTCGGTCGTTGATTTTTATCCTTTTTATTAAAAGACAAATGAGCATAAAATATAATCAGTGCAATGTTTCTCTGTTAGTGAAAAACATACACAAGGTTGTCAAGCAATCCATTTATGTATACCAGTTGTTGTATTATCCCTGACAAAAGTCATGACATTAAAAAATTATATCAAAATTCAAGGGTAAAAGTAACCCTGAACAAACTTCGAGACTTTGCTTAATGCTTTCCATTGCATGACAAATATTTAAATGAATTCAAACAAATGACGATTACATGTAGGGTTACCACAAACCATTTTAGTCCGATAGAGAGAGATTTGCAATCCGGATACTATCTTTTTCATTCTCCATCTTTTTCAGATTCTCTATGGTATCTTTCAAAATGGGAAGTCTGTAAGAACAACTGTAGGAGCTACAAAACCTAAAAATACACTCCTCGGTGCTAATAAATAAAAGAAATATCATAATAATAACCAAATTAACCAGTTGGTTAAAATGTAAGCATTATAAGTATTCCCATGTTTATTAAAAGACTAAAATTATTGTTTTCCCTATCTACAAAAGTCCGTTTTAATTTCCTTGTCACCATACACTGGTAACAAATACTTTAAACCTTAATTTATGTAAAGATTCATGTACCTGCCGGCGACGTCTTCCAGCTAATGTCGGTTCGCATTACATTAATGCCGTAATAAACAATTTTAGACATAACAAATATAATATAGAGCGTAATGTTGAAGGTCACGGCCAAAGTTAATTCTTTTGATTGTGACATCGCTTTGGAACACGCTATTTGTTTGTCCACAACTCCTGACAGTTTGATTGTATTTCCTTACTATAATATTACAATAATATTTTGATGTACTGTTTACTTATTTTTGTTCTTTTATTTTTTCGAATTACGCTTATTTTCCGTAAAACACGTCTGTATATAACTAGCAAGAAAAGCTTTCAGATACACCTCTCACGTTTAGTTCTTTTTACTTCCAACTTCATACAACATGTTTGGCTGTTGCAGTAAAAGTGTGGTTTTCCATTACCGAAATCCAATTTAACTATAGTTTTTTATTTTACTCTACGTAAGTGAGAAGACAAAAAGTTTTTCATACATGCAGTGGAAAATCCAATTAATCGTTATCCTTTTGGTCGATATAAACTAAAAATAGGCTTTAAAGGAATTTCCATTTTAAGCAATACATCACACAAGCATATCGCGTGTGAGTACAGCGGAAATTAAACAGTTTCCATAGCAACAGGACGGTTGTGCCAATAGTTTTCCCCCAATTTTCCACGTTCATACGAAGCCTTCAAATAGTAGACAAATATGACATGAGAATACGTTTTTCTTATTAATTTTGACATGTTTACAATATTTTTGACGCATTTAAACAAACCTCGAGCAAAACTGTGATATATTTGTATTATTTTTATAATTTACAAGTGATATTTAGTGAAATTCGACCTCAAAAATGGCTTTTAACTTTGATAGCGGGCAGGTGAGTACTCAAACTTACGTTTTGTTAGCAATATGTATATTTTAGACTGCATATAATATAGTTTATCTTATCCTCAGTCTTTCTGTTCGTAAACAGTAGTAATTTTAAAAAGAAATTATAGAAATAAGTAAGATGTATAATTGTGTTGAATGACGCTCAGTTAATGTTTAGGTAAAGTTGGAATTACAAGACTTTTCAATTTAATTCTCTTACCTTTATTCCAGAAAATGAAAAGTACTTATACAGATTTATGATTCACTTACATTTCATAGTTGTTACTAATTACCTACTTAAGTAATAAAGCAAAATTACTTTGGTTTATTGGTCTAATCCTTGGGCTTCATTGGGCCGATGTCACGCAAAATACGGCCATACGCCGAAGCAAAATTTCAGCTTTTGTCGCGAACTCGGTCTAGTAAAGCCCTACGGTATTAATATAACTATCTAAGCTAGATGTACTTTGTTTTGTCGTACTTCGTGTTAACTAATCCCAAAGTATTTTTTAACTAAAGCGCACCTGCAACACCATTACACTCCCCTATTCTATTAAAGCTAAGACCTTTTTTTATTTGCGCGCAATTTGTAATGCTTTTAATCCGAGTTAGATACATCCAATTACATAGTAAATTTCCTAAATCTTCCATCATTCGAAATTAGACTCTATTTCTGGTACTAATTGGTATGTATTTCATTGCGTCGTTCTCATGGTCATTGTTGAGGGGGCAGATCGTTTTTTACTGGTTGTCGACAATTTTTCACAGCTTTGTATGGGATGTTAATCCTTGTTTGACATCTTGCGTCGATGGCGTTTAGTTAATCACACTTGTGTCTATACGATTAATCGTTTTGGTACATCCTAAGCTTATGGTTTAAAATTACAATGCGAAGAAATTATTGTGCAGATCTGAAATAGGAGATTGGTCGAATCTTTTTGGGTGAATTAATTTTGTTTTTATAGGGCCACATGGCAACGTGGCAAGGCCTGTTCGTAATACATAGATGAATAAAAAGAACAAACTTATTTTCAGGTTATAGATATAGTAGACTTGACAAGATATTGTTTGTTTAAGAACCGCTCAAAGACACGTTCTCAATGCAAATGGTTGCAGTATAGCACAGTTCAATGGTCTTTCAATGTGTACCTTTATTGTAAAAATTGCGATAAAAAATAAAATAAAAATATAAAATCTTTATTAAGATTGTATTTCTACACGAAAAGAAACAAACCGGCGCAGTGATACTTTGCAGTAGAAAACTCATGCACATAGCAATAGCTTATTTACCGATGGGCTTCAAGATTCTTTGTAAAAGCTAAAATAAGCTAATTTTCTCTAAAAAAAACCAAATGTGGTTACAGGAATGGAATATATAACAATTTAAAGTTGAGTTAAAATGTTTTGTTTCTGGCGTAAACCTTTATAAACATGTCAATTCTTTCCAATAAATCATAGTTTAGTAGCATCTTTTATTCGTCCACTAAATGCAAATTACGTGTCATGTCGTACGCCATTACTGTAACATGCGACCTCAATATTTTAGAGTTTTGCGACTGCGTTTTATGTCTTTCAGTTTGAATTTACGAATTCAAATAAAACATCTTGTTTTACTAGGTTTGGTTTAGACTTGCTCTGCGAAGGGTTGTTTCAAAATCCATATTCTACAAAATTCTGGAAAATAAGAGAAAATACTTTCCGCTAATATGCAGTGAGATACTGTTAGCTCAAAGTTAGCATTTATGATTTAGAATTACTTTTTATATTTAAATCCAAAAAAAATAAACTAACAATCTTAAATCCTTTACAAAAGCCCTTGACAGTGTAATTCTAAATTATGACACCCGTTCATATTTGGGGGTAATGGGAGCGTGATATATGGAGTAAATAATTTGCAACCCTTTGTCGGTACTCGGAAGGGATGTTGATTACAATAGGCTAGCGGGAGTTTGACACCTGCTCAATACACTTTTAAACTCATCGTTATATTTCTTCTCTTATATTAATTTTCTTTTAGATGTTTCTTTATGATTTTTTTTAATTTTAATAAACTTACCTATGGATTATTTTCCATGTTAACTGTTTGCTATTGATTTTAAGATATGTTTAATTTAAAACGCAAATTATTTTTTTGTCTATGTTTAATTTTTAAAAGGCGCACATAAAATCTTATGAGAAATAATTAAAATTCGAGTTATAAAACACGAAATTTAATGGTATATTTTGGGTTTTATAATTACAGTAGTGGTGAACGAGGGCCTTGACGTCTCTTGTGTTTGATATGTCATTTCGACATTTGAATGACTTCGCCACGTGTTTCCCGCCATTGTCATACGTCATGCATCAATTTTGAATGAAAACACAAACGCCTTTCAACGCCTTTTACTGATTGCAAAGATGATACTTTAGACATTAATTTTACACAACCCTTGGGATATTGTAAATATAGAAAACGTGTAATTTGGATTGGTTCACTTCACACACAAGTATCATTCCTTCGGCTATTTTACTATCTACATTATCTCACAGTACAATCAAGAAACAGTACCAAAAAGAATAGGCAATTGGCAAGTGCCCAGATGGTCACCAAATCGAGCGCGCCCGCTTGAGATGCGTCCAGACCCGAAGCCCATCTGCGACATCAATGGACACTTTCTCCCCGGAGCACCAAGAGGTTCTTCCAAGTGCTTCGGACACTTCACGGGAACTTGGGACTTGCCGAAAAATATTAATAGAAAAGTTGGTAAGTTATATTCACATAAAAATGCTTGAATTGAGTATTATTTGTAAAGTTTTTCCCTGTACCTAAAAATATATTCGTAACACAAGATTATCGATTTGTCCGAACCCTTGACGTAGCTCTATATTTGTCAACACTTACGTGCCTTTTGTTCAGGTTATTTTCATGTCAGTAAGTAGTTTGCGGGTTTATGCATCGAATCAACCAAATAAACATATGACCTGACCTACTGATACTGAATTTCTTTCATTCTGTTCGCTGCAACATAATTTCAACTGTCAATTGAAATGTTAAATAAATTTTAAAACTTTTTTACTAATTAGAGCTTATTCCAAATCTTTATTATCCATGTCTTTTGTAGCGGAGGAGTTAGCGAAGGAACCACCTGCGGATAGATTCGCAGATTGGTTGCACCCTCGTGTTCAAAGGCCCAAGGTCGTCAGTTCCTCTATACGCATGCGTCCTGGTAAGCGTGGTAAAGCTGCTAAAGAAAAGAAACAGCCGCCTGCAGAACCGTTCCAAGTAAGTAGAACTCTACACGGCTGCTAATTTTCCCGCGCGTTTTTTTTCGTATAAACTGTCTTAAATTTACTCCGGACTTTAATCATTATCGTAAAATGTGAGTGAATATTTCGTCTAGTTTTTGTGAAATGGATTTTTTTTTTACTAATAATTTTTATCTATGGTTATTTTTTAAATTATCTATGCAACTATATATTTTTTAAACTAATGTCTGGTCTTGACTGGACACTTCGTAGAAGTTATAATAGTATCCAAATACAAATTCTATGCAAAATGTTCTAATCTCAAAGAACTCTACGATTTGTGTTTTTAGGCGCTCAAGATGTTTATTAATCGAATTAATATTTATTAGCATTTGAAAAATATAATAATCGGAACCAGCAACAATGTTGTCGATCATTAAGTAATAAGCTTTGATAAAATTAGACTCGCTTCTAGATAGCACACCTGCACGATATTTAGATAATTTCAAAAAGACACTGATAATGTCTTATTTAGTAGATTTGCATTCACGTGTCTTTTAAATCATTATTACAGATTTTTAGAATTGAACTAGCTAATTGTCACTTTCGTATTAGTTTAGATTTCAAATACGATTTTTACGATTCGCCTTGTATTGTAGTATAAATAGAGATATTCCTTCTCTGATGAATTTATATTTCTGTTGTTAATGTTAAATGATTTAGGCTAGAAAACTTTTAGGTCTCGCGAAATATGCGATAATGTACTTATGCTTCATTCACTTTCTTGAATATTTGGTCTAGACGAGATATACTCGTAGTTTGTGCTATTTAAAGATTGTATTTTTTTAACAAATTATTTATTAGCCTATATAAGTGATGGATTTTATTGCAGTACTAATTTAAATATGTTAATTTCAGCCACGTCAGTGTCCGATCCATAAGCATACTCGAAAAGAACAAAAAAAAATAATGAAATAAGCTCTCGAACTAACGCAAGCAAAATACAATAATGAAAAAAATATTTGCTACTAATTTACATAAACTATTTTATGCTTTTATACATTTTTTAAAGTATTAAAAAAAGATTTATTGTTTTTCACCTATTTAAATATTGATATTGTATTTTTTAACCAATTTTTACATGTCTGTACAAAGGATCAAGATAACGAAATTAATGAGAATGTAAATTGCGATAAGGAATCTCATGATATCATTTCTGATCGTAAAGAGGACGACCCTTTAGGTTTAGAAGTAGACAACAACGAGGCAGTCGATAGTGACGGACACGGCCCGTATATCCCAGGATCCAAAACAGATCCAAAACATAGACACGAAAGCTACGATCTTCTTTTAAAAGATTCATTAGAAAAAATACACGGACCTAAAGAAGATACAACTGACCACTTTTGGAGAAAAGTTGCTGAAAACGCTACACAAGATGAACAAAACGGCGAGACTATGAAATACGGAAAAAAGAGCGAAACCCCAAAACTTCCTTACGTTAATGTATCGCCAAATTTCCATTTCGCGAAGAAAATGCACGTCGGAAACTTGGAACATCAGCCTTTACCTGATACATTAGGTTACCGTCACCTGACCAAAGTTGGGGAGCATCGAGATTCCGATATTGTCGTCAAGCCGTACGCTATTGGATGGAAGGGATATGGAGCCTCGGGACCTACATGCTGCACAAAAATGCGTGTCCACCGACCTAAGACATGTGACCCCAAAAAATCCGAAAATGAAGTCGAGGAAAGAAAACAGCGTCCATCGACATCCGCTTTGGATTTGGGAGGTCAGTACAAAAAGCCCATGTCCCTCATGGATCTCGCGATATGCTGGGATTTCAGACCCGATGATGCCAAATTGGAACCTACACCCCCCAAACACATTGATGGTTCTAATGGTTCTAAGGCCCCAGCCGTGTTCACAATGGTACATACTCCAAAGGACGACGTTCAAAACGCAGTCAGTCATTCCGTCCCGATTTTCAATACGAATAGAATCGTGGAAGATATTGGCCATCATCCTGTTCCTTATTTCGAAAAAGATATGACAAAAGAGAAACGAAAAGATTCATGTGACGTGCAATACTGCCCGCAGCACAATGCTAGCGATAATAAATCGAGGTCTTCAAGTAGAAAAAGTTCTTCAACGTCTGCAAGAAACGACAAATGTGACGGCGTGCACGGCTGCGGCACACCGAGCTCCGTCGGTAGAAGT
Source organism: Papilio dardanus tibullus (assembly GCA_013186455.1). Lineage (NCBI taxonomy): Eukaryota > Metazoa > Arthropoda > Insecta > Lepidoptera > Papilionidae > Papilio > Papilio dardanus. The sequence goes on along the minus strand of QDHC01001518.1, from coordinate 787,859 downwards.
TCCGACGGTAAGAGACCTGATAAATTACAAGCCGTAAAACACGCGTGGAATACAAACGAGAAGAATAATAATTTTGATACTCATCTAAAGAGAAACAGTTTGGAATCTTATGAGAAAACTCCACTCGCTCAAGGCAAATTACACCAAAGTTCACCGAATGAATCGATTTCGAAAAATTCAAAAGATTCCTCTACTAACGTCAAGCATAAGCATTGTTTTTCCTGTAACGGAGTTAAGATATTGAAAGAGCCGAAGCAAAAAGAAGACTATAAGTTCGCATTTAAAGCGGGGAATCCTAATTCAGTTCAGAGCGTGAGTTCGGGCGACTCGAAGAATATAAAGATGCCTAAAATGCGTCATCCGTACACAAAGAAATCCTACACAATACCGACACTAGCGCCCCCGTTCAGTATCTGGCGAGACGCGAACGCCACCGGCTACCCGGAGCACTGGCGGCTGGCGAGCGTCTACCAGCACGCCTACAAGCCACCGGAACAACGCCGAAAACCTCTTATTAATAGTGTATTTCAATAAATACCATATTTTCATGCACGTTAAGTTACTATTTACCTATAGAATGTGAGGAAAACGCAAATTTATTTCCCTTTTGCTGTAAATTCCACTTTCCTATTGAGAAAAGTGAAGGCAGAGTAAGAGTAAGAAAATTGGACCTTCGTCGTCTGATTACCTATTTTAATTTTCTCTCCCTTACTTTGTTCTTCTGTCAATAAATCTTTACGTTTTTCATTAAAATGATATACATCATTAATTTTTGTATTTCTGAACTGAATGGTGTCGGTCTCATAACAGCAGTTGTACCACATATCTGTTTTATTTTCATACAGGACATAATGAAACTATTTTCTGTAATTTAAAACTTTTATTGGGTCCAATACCTAAGAGGCATTTCAATATCTTGAATAAATTCTTTTGACCGTACAATTTTATTATTTACGAACACCTGCGTTCTTATCAACGTTACACTTTATCAATGAAGACAAGCGTTCAAGGTAATAATCTTTCGTATTCTATGAAAAATGTACATTTCCTTATTGTCTCCCAAGCTTTGTTGCAGTACTGGAACCAGCCTTTCTCTGAGAGATTCGGTACATTTGTGATCTGATGCCTATTAGCTCCTAGCACAAGCCATCGTAGTCTTTTAGTTAATTGTTCAAATGTCGGGTGACCTCGGTATATATCTTTGTTATCTAAAATATTATAAAATTACACGCACCTATTAAAGTCCACCTTACTGGTGTTTGTTTGAAGGTATATGCGGAATTGCTAAACGGATGAAATGCACACATATAGAGCATATTCTGTAAGAAAACATAGGCTACTTTCTAAGTTTTGTTTGAATTCCTCGTGGAATGAGTCGCCTGCTACATCTAGTTGCTGATTATTGCTTATTTTATTTGAACGCATTGCTACATAAAAGATGGGAAAGAGACTTAAGTATCCTCGTTTGTATCTATCTCTGTACACGGCTGTAAAAACATGGCTAATAAAGACAACAGTAACTTACCAAAATCAGTATAAATCTCAGGGAGAAGGAACAAATTGATGGGTGGTCCACAGTTATCCACATTATAACCTTTACATACTTGGTCCACGTGGATACCATTCCTATTCGTATCACTATACATATAAATGCCTGAATTTAACTGCAAAGTTGACTTTTGAAATGCTTTCCTATGAAATAGACAATTTTACATCATCATCATCATCACCAATTCAATATACATCCCCACCGAGGGACGCGGAGCCTACCCCCTGAGGGGTGACTAGGCCATAGTCAATCACGCTGGCCCAGTGCAAAATTACATATTTATGCAAAATTAAGTAATCGGAGTAATAAAGATATTTATGGTAAAAAGTTAAGTAATGGTCTAAAGTAAAATGATCACTGCCACTTAAAGGACGAAATAAATAATCGATCCTTAAGATCTATAGGCAGTTTAAATTACTTTTTTAAAAAGGGGAACACCACATGTTTAAATATGAATAAAAAATTAGAAAAAAAAAATATTACACTCAAAACATTACATAAAGTTGTTTTTTTATTAAAATTAGTCAAATTTAAAACATATTCATTAAACATTTTATACTTAAGTACATTAGACAACCAAACAATTTGAGATCAAATACTGCAATGACTATAAGAGGTATGACCAGCATTTAGTAATAATTTTAGAACTTTTTAGGTAATATTTTAAAAAATGTACACTGACCTATAAAGATCTTGCATATTTTTAACCGATTCTGGTGTAAAATCTTCCAATTGACATCTATTGTGTAGTAAC
>QDHC01001518.1:745210-772346 GCA_013186455.1 Papilio dardanus tibullus | reverse complement strand
GTCAACTTTGCAGCTTTCTCACACCCTTCAGCGCCGTCACTAAAAGTTTCTTCGTTTACTGTGAATAAGATCTCAGTAAGATAATGAAACTTAGTAAATTATTATAGTTTTATATTATTAAATAAGTACCTTTGCCGCATAATTCGAAAAGTTCCTTAGATTTCTCCAACTTGGCTTTGTCATCGGGATGTTTTTCTTGTGCAAGTTTTAATGCGTTCTCCTTCACAAACATCCCCTTATCGTCCATCTAAAAATACGCATAGATAACAAAATGGCAATCTATTTAAAATGTTTTCAAATTAATATCAACGACGTTAATTGTTAAGTAAGAAAGTAAAAAAATAAAGGGAATTATATTATATTTGGGAACTCTGGATATGACTGGTCTAGGTTCTAGAAAAATCGTATATTTTCGTATTTTTTACATTTTCATATCATATCGCCGTTTTTACTTTTTAAGCATCAAGCAGGGCCGGTAGTCTGGCGCGGTTGGGCGATCCAGTCTGTTGGACAGGCGTGTAAGTCTTGGCCAAGGCGCTAGTAGTGCTAGAACCTTTACTGGCTTCAAGCATAAGTCTTCGTTCGATTGCTTTAGACAAGATTAACTTACCCAAGTAGTTTTTCTGTAAACACAGGCTAGAAGACAACGTGCGTTCTTGCTGTCTGGCAGCTCGTGTTTGTTGAGCATGATCATTTCATCATCGGTGACCGGGTGGTCTTTAGCGCATTCGACGGTTTGTTGCAAGAAATATTCCTTCACTTCTTCCTCTGTTCGGGCCTACGTAATCAAAGTTTAAATGAGAAATTACACTAGTACCGTTTCCTAATGTAAATCGTTCAATATTACACAGTAGGTTACATGGGTAGCGGAAATAATAGTTTCCGTTAGAAATGGTGTCAAACATTAAAATTTTTAACAAATAACTATTTCGAAATACATAAACAACCTTGTATTATCTCTTTGAGTTTTGGATGGGAATAATGTTGAAATCTAAAATATGTTAATTATAAAAATCGGAAACGTTCTTACCAAAGCCCCACCAATGATACATAAAGATACCACAAGCACAATAGACATGTCGATCGTTGTTTTACTAGTCTGTAAGCAACTGAATTTGGGACAAGCTTTATATACTTAGATATTATTACATCCTATCAAAAATTATACTAACGATGCAATTACATAATTATTAATAAATGTTTTAGTCTATTGTATTTTTTGTCTATTTGATTACAATCTTCTGTGATAATAATCTGTGTAAGACGTATTTAAATATAAATTTAGATGTTATCGGATGTAATGATCATTATAAATGATTCACAGCTTCCCAAAATACATAATGACTGTCTACAAAGTATATAAGAATTTATCACATGACGGTTTCATTGTCTGTTATTTAGTAGTTAGCAGACAAGCAGGTTCTAAACATAATCTGGGAATCTTCCTTCTGGATTTGATTTGCATACTATAATTGTCTTTGAGGCGGAACTCTTGATGTCTTAATTAAAATTTATTGAAGTATAGTGGTCCCATACAATGTGTACATAAGTACATTTGTTTCCTTTTTCTAAGTATTGTGTTATTCCTACAAGTTTGTAACTCAAATTAGATACGGGATTAGGACGAAATCTTTTGCTAAAGTCACTTAATTATAGATAATTTGAAACATAGCAAATGTACTGTTTTTCTGTATTTTAAAGACGTTCAAATTGCAGGCAATTTGTCTTGGAACTGATGCTTGACGTTAATTATGTGCTAGAGAACTGTGTAACCTATTGTTTTATACGTCGGTATAAATTAAAACTGGGAACTATTTAAAACTATTTAAAAGTGCATAAAATAAAGCAATTTATAGAGTATCTTTAGAATTATCTGCTAAAAACCCAAGTAAAGTTTTTAATAAAATACGTTTTCCGTTTATTTATTTTTAAGAGAAGGGGCAAACGAGCAGCGGATCGCCTAAGTTAGATAATCCGACACCTACGGACACTTGCAACGCCAGAGGAACCGCAGATGTGTTGCCGGCCTTTAAGGGAGGAGTACGCTCTTTAAAGGATAACATCAAATATTATGTCAAAGCCTTTAATATTTTAAAAAGAAACAATATCAAAATATTAAGGGAAAAAGAAAATATCTGGATTTTCTTTGTAAATACATTTTGTCACGTAGAATGAAGCCTCGCAGACGTCTTTGTACGAATCAGCTGAAAAAAAAAAACAAAAAATTACCATGACCGGTTGGAATTTTGGAATTGGAACCAAAATTGTTTTCAACAGCCGTACAAAATCGTGTGCCTCTTTTTCAATATAAATATGACCTCAATATGATATGTAATATGGTAAAAGCTAAACATACCGACTTTTCTACAAGCAGTTATAGCAACCTTTGTCGGTTCCTTAATTTCATCTGGTAGAAGCATGTCTGCTTGTTTAATCGCCGCTTCGTAATTCAGTTTTCCGTTTTTCATCTGTAATTTCCGAAAATTATTTATAATTAAAGTAAAGATTGGAGTCAATTTTTCATCAAGTTCTTTCTGTATTTGTATATGAGGGCCCGTTTGTCGTTGTTAACTTCACGTTCTTAATTTTATTCCTTTAAATTAATGATTTAAATATTGTAATAAAAGTTTCTAAACCGTACATACCGTGTTAGCCATTTTCATAATACATGCCACGTAGCACATAACTTCTTTTTCTTCGATAAAAACTCCGTCATTTAGGGGATCGATTTTTTCTATAAAAAATGATTTATCACATAAATTGCAAAAAAAAATATAACACAGGATTTCAAACTTCAAGATTAGATGTGTTTGTGAACTGCTCACCGTCCTCGACATTGTTTTTTGGTTGACAAGATTTCCTCATCATTTTACCAGTAGACTTGATTTGTTTCATTGTCATCTAGAAATATATGCAATAAAGGAAAACATCATTTACGAATATAAATGTCTCAAAAACTTATGAATACTTTTTTATTTTATAGTAATTAAGTTATATGTTTTTTTTTTTTGAAAAAAATAAATAAATTACATTTCATTGTGGTTTTTATCCTACAACATACTTAATTGATGGTACATATAAATATGTATGCACTGATGTTATTAAAATTATAAACTTACAGCTTCACAAATTGTTGTAATAACTAAAAATTTCACCAGTGCAGTCAAAATGGACATGGCCTCGAGTAATCTGAAGATTTTTTATTGATAATTCTTCCTTTATAAAGAGCTTAGTAATTAATAACCGCGTAACGTTTTACACCTTTAAAAATGGTAACCATAAAAAACAATTTAAATATTAACAAATTGTCATACGAATATGCGGCTAGAAAAGTTAAATTCAGTTTTAGTAGTTGAGGCTTTAGTATCTATTAGATTTTTTCGTCTGTATTTAATTTATTAAAAATGTGTTAGTAGTTGCAATGAATTTATTTTAAACTGCTTTTTCATTCTTTTATGGTCACCCTACAGATTGTTTTAATCATTGGCTGATGATTTTTAATTGACAGGTATTATAGTGAGATAATGAACGACTTGCAGATAAAAGGTACCTTTAGTAAATGATTGGCAAAAGATTTTAAAAAGTGAAAGAATTTACTCTTTAGGCTTGTTAGTATCAATCGATAATATTATGAAGAACCTTTGCATTTGTGTATTTATTGAAATAACTAAAGAACTAATGGGCCGATTTGAAAAATTCTATCACCGTTACAGAGCTACATTATCCCCTAGTAACATAGGCTATATTTTTTATTTCACGTGGACGAACTCGCGAATAACAGCTAGTATCCACTCGTCAGTGGCGGTCACGTGATCGGATATTTTCCAATATCGCGCTTATGTGTCGCGTCACAAATCACGACACGAAAAATGATGACAATTAGGGAACTAAAATATGCCTTAGTTTACGGTTTTTATTTTGACGTACCTTATTTTGACGTTTAAAACTTTTTTATTTTTTTTTTTATATTAAAAAGTGGCAAACGAGCAAGCGGCCACCTTAGTTCGCTGTAATAGCGAAGCGACCGCTGCCCATAGACATCTACATTTGCAGATGCGTTGCCTACCCTTAATCTTCGGAGGAGGAGACGCACAGCAAGAGGATAATTCCTCTCCCTATGCGTCCCCTCCCCCGGAAAATCCACTTCCTCTTCCCATCATTTCCTTGTAGGAAAAGGATAGGAAGGGAAAGCGGATTAAAAATTAGTCCTCCGGCACCACACTCTTCAGACGAAACACGGAATTGGTTCCATTTGACGCCTGTCTTCTGTGTGGTCGTGGTATTTCACCGGGCGAGCCGGACAATTCGTGCGAAGATCTTAAAGCGGGCTCTACCACTGTTAAACTAACTAAACTAACTGGTTCTTGAAGAGTGTAGGCACTGATAAATTGCATATCTGTGGTACAAAAAAAGTTAAAAATCGTTGTATGTAAGTGAGTCTTTTTTTGTGTCAAAGTTTAAAAACACAAGCAGTATAAAAAAAAATATTGAAACATCTTCTTGTTTGTTTTTATATTGTAGTTTATGTAAGAATAAATGAAAATAATATAATTTAAAATAAACTGTATTTTATTTTTATAATAATCAGCTAATAAGAAGGTAACCCACAGGTAACCAAGACTATTTCTCATAGAACAGTTGCAATGCAATTCTAAATCAGGTGTAGTGTAACTAAGAACATAAAGAAATGTATGTTATTAAGAAAACTAATTGAATTTATACACATTAACAAGTAGATTTAGAGAAAATCTGGTTTTTCTAAACCCCAGTATCAAAATTAGTACTGAATACCCCTGTCTGTGTCATGTCCCCGAATGGGACACACAGACTACCAAATATGACTTAATCGTTCAATGTCACGAATCGCGATGCTTACACTGATGAGTGGATAAATAATAAAGTTTTATAACGATTTGTCAGTTGTTGCTGAATATTGAGTGCTTTATTGCATTGTAATCATGGGGCGTTCTTATTTCTTAATATGAGATTAATATGTCAGAATGTGCATATTGTCTTGTCAGTTAGAATGTCATTAATCAATCATTATGAAGAGGGTAATTTTAACAAAAATATAAAAAGGAAACTATGTAGTAACAGATATTAAACTTGCAGTCATTTCGAATCGTTATTATGAATCCAGAGTTCATTTGTTTTATTATATTGTGTTCATGGATTACTTTTTGTAACTCGGTGAGTTGAAGAAATTTTAATTAATGGAAAATAACAAACTTTTATCTGACACATCCAAATAAAGAATTTTTCATTTATTTGGATGTGTCAGATAAAAGTCGTGTCTTTTGTTAAGGCTTCATTAGACCGATGTCAAACAAAACGGCCTTACGCCGAAGCAAAATAGCCATTTTTAGTGCGAACTCGGTCTAATGAAGCAGTAGGGTCACACATGAAACAGCTGAATTTCCTTTGATTGCTACCAATTAAAATTAAAAAACACATATGAGAATTATGTTTATGCGTTTCCTTAATTTTTGAGCTGAAAATGACTAAATATGCATTTTATAGCGTCGCTGCAATATCATAAATACTTATTTTTGTTTAGATGACGAGACAACAACTCAAAAATTCTGGAAAACTAATGAAAAAAACTTGCATGCCAAAGAATGATGTTACTGAAGGTGAGACATTACATCAAGCACGGAAGTTTTATAGATTTTCCTTGAGATTAACTTGAAAATACGAATTTTAGCGTTATTTTGTTTTGACTAATACTTTTGTACAAAATTTTAGTTTTGACTTAAAATAATTAAGTTACTTATAGTCTATTTGCTATAGAAGTATATTTTTTATGTTTATAATTATGATTTCACCTGTTACAAGCGCTATGCAAAATATAATTTTTCAGACCAAGTCGGTGAAATAGAAAATGGCAAATTTATTGAAGATCGGAACGTCATGTGCTATGTTGCTTGTGTTTACTCTATGTCGCAAATTGTAAGAAAATTATGTTTTTGTATGTAATTTTATTTTTAAAACAAATACTTGATATACTTATAAAAGTACTAGCGACCCGCCTCGGCTTCGCACGGGTTCAATTATTGTTAGTATAGCTGTTATATACAATATTCACAGTTTTTCTGTAGTGTATTTAGTATCAGTTTTGCACTCGTGCGAAGCCGGGGCGGGTCACTAGTTGCGACTATAATTTGAGATTTAAACTATTCTATCTCTCAAGTTGGATCGAACTGCACATGGTGTGCGAATTTTATTGTAATCTTTAATTATAAAGCCTTTATTGCATTTTATTACTTTTTTAACGTTTCATTACATAATAATTCGTAGGTCAAAAACAATANGACATTAACTGTTATGAAAAATCAATGTATGCCGAAACATAGCGTTACAAATGGTACGTAGAAAAAACAAAGTTCGTTTGTACCACAAAATAACAGAGATTTTTCGGCGAATCCTAGTGGCCACTTGCTCGTTTCCTACTTTGTATCATAAAAAAAGATAAAACATAATAATTGTTGTTCACAGAGAAAGTAGGTAAAATAGAACAAGGCGTATTTATAGCAGAACATAACGTCATGTGCTACATAGCTTGTGTTTATAAATTAACTCAAGTGGTAAGCAGCTAAAATAAATAATCTATACTAATATTATAAAGAGAATAACATTATATTTTTGCATGAATTGAAATAACTCTAGAACTACTGGACCGATTACAAAAAATCTTTCACCAATAGAAAGCTCGTAAATCCCCGAGAAACATATTTTTAAAATCCGCACGGACAAGGTAGTACACAACATCTAATATTATATAGAGAGAAACGTTGTGTTTTTGTATGTATTGAAATAACTCAAAAACGAGTGTACCGATGTCAAAAATTCTTTCACTGTTAGAAAGCTACATTATCCTCGCGTAACATTAGCCATATTTTTTAAACCGACGCGTACGAAGCCGCTAACAACAGCTAGTTTTAAATATTCCTTTTGGCCTTTACGGCAATTAAGCGTCACTTGGTTATTACTTTTAAAATGTTTTAATTTTTTAGGTAAAGAACGATAGGTTAAATAAAGAGTCGATTTCTAAACAAATAGATATTTTGTATCCACAAGATATCAAAGAGTCGGTAAAGAGAAATGTGGCCAATTGCGTTGAAGTTCGTAAGTTACTTTCGTATTAAAATATTATTTTGTTCGAGCTGGTTCTTCAGTACTTAAATAGCTCAATATATATCATTACATAATATTTTAATTCTTTCCAGAATACAAATACGATGATCCTTGCGAGGGCATATTCTACTCTACAAAATGTCTCTACGAAGCCGATCCACCGAACTTTATTTTCCCGTGAATTCCATTATAAAGTTATGACAAAGGCACAATATTCATTTACTTCTGAGCAAGCATTTAAAGTTTTCTTTGTCCCTTTTTGCCTAAAGCATTGTTTTTATCAATTGACAATCTCTATTGCAATTTTTACAGCGATGTCCAGACATTTTAAAAGGCATAATATTACCTCTACGGTGACTGATTCAATGTAGCTGTCATTGACTATTACATTAGAACTGTGTCTTTATTAATATTAATGTCATGTAATTATTAGTAATTTTTACGAATGGGCGTATTAACGACATCCCCACTGCTAATAAAAAGGTATTATTTGTCGATAAAAAAAATAAAATTTCCAGAAGTAACAAACTATGAGGTTTAGAGTTTAAAAGTATTTTTGAAAGTGATATGAAAGTTACCGAAAACGTAATTGAGAATTAAATTATAAAGTACTTGATCTATTTAATTGTTTTTTTTTAATATGTTTAATTAGTTTTTTAGTATGTAAATGTATTTCTCGGTTTTCTCCAATTGAAACACTCTTCTTCTTGTGCCACTCCACTATTGGAGGTTGGGCGTCAGCTTACCGATTTTCTTCCTATCTTATGCCTAGAGAAACAAGGGGGTTATCCAAAATATTTTTCGATTGGCGATATCGCTGACGGAATCGACAAAATTTTATGAAACTGACATTGACATTCGATAAGTGTGCTTGTCACGTGTGAGATATCGAAACTACTTTGGGTAACCTCCCAGGTCTTTGACGCTGGCAATGTTGATCCACTCTCTGATGTTCCGAAAACATGATTTCTTCCTACGACAAGCGCGTTTCTTTCTTACGATATTGCACATAATTATGAGTTAAAACGCTCGAGCCAAAGTAAATTTAACTGGACAGTTTACAGTATGTACCTCGCCGTCTATACCCCTGTATAAATATGCGAATGCCATAACACATAACTTATAATTTATCATACGAAGTCAATTTATAAAACTTCACGCATTTTTGCCGCCATTACAACTGTTTACATTCCCAAAACATAAACGAATCATAAACAATGTTTTTCCGAATTTTGTACTTTATTTTGTGTACACAAGCTTTGGTGATGGCAGTAAGTAATTTTAAAATCTATATGATTATTTGATTTAAAAATGTTTAGTACTTAAGTAGAATAAAAATGTCTCTATTTCCTTAATATTTTACTTACTTGCAATTTTTTTTGACTTGATATTTTAGATCATACTAGGAAACTCCTATTAAGATTTTGGAGTTTCAAATTATTCAAACATTGTTTGCTTCTGATGTTTGTTTCGAAAAAAACAACTAACTTAAATAATTAATGGCTACTTCTGCATAACAATTTTGTTATTAAGATTTTGATACCACAAAAAAATACAAGATAATTATCACATAAAACAGGAACAACAATTTTAAATGTTATTTAGTTTTTATAGACTCTAGAATTTTTTTAATTTTTATGTTTGCCATCGTCTAAAAAAATTAATTAAAAATTATTTCTAAATTCAGATGACCAGGCAGCAGCTGAAAAACTCCGGGAAATTGATAAAGAAAACTTGTATGCCTAAAAATGATGTCACAGAGGGTAAGTTTTACAAGTATTTTTGTCATAATTATAATGGCCATACTTAAGACAAAACGGTCCTTCCCCGACCAGACTGACCACTTTCGTCCCTTTGGATTAAATCGGTTCTGGAAGATCGAATCTTCTAAATTCTTCATTTCTAGTTACATTATGCTATACGGTGGGTATAGGTGGTATATACAGGATGATAATTATTATTATACATTTATTTTAGATCAAGTCGGTGAAATAGATCAGGGTAAATTTATTGAAGATAGAAATGTAATGTGCTACATCGCTTGTGTGTATTCAATGGGGCAAGCGGTAAGAACTATTTTCAATATTTTTAATTGGTTGTAAAAAATATTATACATATATGCTGTTATGGTCAATAAACACTTTTAACAAGGCAATAAAAATATTGAGGATAATTAAGACGTTTGCTATAAAATAGATACCTTTAATTACTTATGTCTTATGTACCTATGGGTCATGGTCCAGATATGATCCTTGGACATAATTGTCGAGTCACAGTGAAGATTACCATATAATAAAACTACAGAAGGAAAATTAATTAATTGCTGGCATTACATTGCACGGCATAAAAATAACGTTACAATTTTAATGTATTTTTATATTTATTAATTACGATTACATATAATAAAACTTTATGGCGCAGGTTAAGAATAATAAGATTATATTCGAGGCAATGATAAAACAAGTTGATATGATGTTCCCGCCAGAGATGAAAGAACCGTACAAAGCAGCCATAGAAAAGTGCAAGGGAGTTGGTACGTTATATTTATTAAATATTGTATGAAAAATAAATTTTATTTGTTAGAATTAGAATTTAAACTGTCTGTTTCAGCTAAGAATTACAAAGACATTTGCGAAGCATCTTATTGGACTGCGAAGTGTATTTACGAAGCCGATCCTGCTAATTTTTTCTTCCCTTAAAAACTTAATACGTAATTTTTATCAATTAAAATTTAAAATAAATGTTATAATCTGATGTCAGTTGTTTGATTATTCGTAACCCTTTGCAAAACATGTCTATTTTGATTTTGTAATGAAGAAATTCATTAAGGAAATTAAGACATCCTATATATCCCTGTAGAGCTTATCTAAGTAGGTATATTAGTAATTAATGAGATGTGTAAAGTGTAATTATTTCTTACAATTAACCACTAGTGTAACCGCAACTCCTTACTTTAATACTTTTGTTACGTTATCATAATAGTCTAATTTACACAACCATAAATACATACTCAAGTCAGTAATCAAACTCTACTAGAATACACCTTGTTTATTCCAGCACTGTGATATACTATTACCATCTAGTACTAAGTTATTACGCTAATCAAATAGTCTTTAAATGATCAAGAACAGACTGCAAGAGACCAGTCTTCGTTATTCAGCAAAGAAAGTGATGGGTTCTCGAATATATTTGTTAATTCTTATATCTATTTTTACATGTGGAGTACACACAGTAAGTATTCATAGTTAGAGTGTTAAATTGTGTATAAAAAAATGTGCGTATCTTTCTCTTTACTACAAGGGATAGTAACTTTGATAGAAAAATCTATTTTTTTCAACAAAGCTTCTTTTAAGCTATTTATTTAAGATACTTTTTTAATTCCATTATTTTCTTTTAACTAGCAAAGTGATAATGGAAGAGGTAGTAATGATTCGATTAAATACATACAATTTTTCACTAAACTTAATTTTCTTTTAGATGACTAGACAACAGTTAAAGAATTCGGGAAAGATGTTGAAGAAAACTTGTATGGCGAAGAATGACGTCACAGAAGGTATTGTTTTGAAATGTTTGATTTGTAACCCTGTGGCTTTAGACCGAGTTCGATATAAGAACGGAGATTTTGCTTTGGCGTAAGGCCGTTTTTTGACATTGGTCTAATGTAGCCGTAAGGAAAGTACCAAGGTATTTTAATAAATTCAAATTTTCAGATTTAATCGGTGACATAGAGAAGGGAAAATTTATTGAGCAAAGAAATGTGATGTGCTACATCGCATGTATTTATCAAATGACCCAAATTGTAAGTTTAATTGTTGAATTTAAAATAAGCGAGACACCCGACTAAATACCCTACGTTCTAAAGACAATTAACAAATGAAACTTTAGCCCTCTAGGAATGTAGGTTTAAGAACTCTTAAAGCCGGTTACAAACGTTTAGTTTTTTAACTGTACAGTTTTAACTGTGCAGTTAATACTGACGTACTCACGTCATTTATAACTGCGCAGGTGAACTGTACAGTTTAAACAGAGCGTCTGTAACCGGCTTAAGGCATGCAAGCTTGCATTTTGAAATGCTTATATTTTCAGGTGAAAAACAATAAATTGAGCTACGAAGCTTCAGTGAAGCAAGTGGACTTGATGTATCCGTCTGAACTAAAGGCCTCGGTTAAGGCTTCCATTGAAAACTGTAAAGATATTTGTAAGTTTACATTTATGATATTTTAAAAATATCTAGAGCTAAGCTCGTGATTGAAGTTACACAATAAAACTAAAGTACTAAAATGTAAATACAAATGTAAAATGTAAATTTGCAAATTTTATTGATTACCGAGATGTTTAATTTCAGCCAAAAAATACTCAGATATATGTGAAGCCTCTTATTGGACAGCAAAATGTTTGTACGAGGACAATCCAAAAGATTTTATTTTTGCTTAAGTTTAAAAATAAAACTGTTAAAGTTGAACTTATTGTTTATTATTTGCTTTTACCTCTTTAAATATTAATCCCGAACTTAAAAACATGTTAAAGACTAGGAGTATATCTAAGCGGTCAATGGTAAAGTGAAGTAGGGAGAATTGAAACCTACTATTTTATACATCACATAGGTTGTTTACATGAGATAAAGATCTACAATTATGTGGTAAATCCAGTGTAAATTTTCCATAATTCGTGTATTACCTAATGGTTGAAAATTGTCCATTTTACCTTGACTGTTGCACCGCTACATCAATTAATGGACGAGCGAAAAAATTGTGTGGAAATTTATATTGTACTTTAACTTGTCTACAACTCTACGGCTTCATTAGACCGAGTTCGCGCAAAAAACGATTTTGCCTCGGATTAAGGCCGTTTTTTTCTTAAGATTGTTCTAATGAAGCCGAAGGGTTACTTAATGACCAGTATTTTATATTACATTTTTGTATCTCTGCTTGCATTTTAGGATCAAATTTTGCATATCACATATGATTTCTTTATTATTAGTTATTGAAACTTTTATAGCAGATTTTGACGCTTAGTCCTGTTACAAATAATCTCAATAATTCCATTACCATTTTCATCGATAAAGTTCTCGAAAAATCTTCGGATACTTTAGGTAATAAATTAAAATTTAAATTATATCTTTTTATCTTTTTGATTTTTAATGCACTTTATCTTTGTCAATCTATATTCATCTTGTAAGCAACAGACGAGTCACGTTTCCGTCCTGTACGATGTAATCAGAGATGATAATTATACAAAACAAGTGGTTCGTCTCTCGGTCAACAATTATATCAAGGATTCAACGTAAATATATACACTATAGGTACATATAGATCACATATAATAAATTGTACAGCATTTTATTTTTATTAATACATCTGAAACTCACGAATCAGCCTGTATATTTAATATAGCGAGTTTAAAAGTTATGGCATCAAAGTGGTGATTTTCAATTAGTTATTTATCAGATACTAATATAAGCGAATTATTATGTAAGCTGCAATAAATCATAAACATTTTACACTCTGTGAACCACTACTAGCCTGCATTTACACGGACGCTTTTATAAAAAGTTGTCGTCTTTTCAAAGCCCTATCCTAGAATCTTTATCTAGACTTACACTTGTGGCTGCAGACGATAGGTGCCCGTGGTCCCGCCGTAATGCGTTTGAGGGCACTCAGGTTTTAGTGGGTATTCTGGCCACCTTCTGTGGTCGGCGAGTCCCACACTCCCTACGCCATTGCACCGCCCGGCGTAGGGGTGCGTCAATGTAATGTATACCGGCTGCCGGACCACGTCACAGCGGCTTCCAGCCTCGCTTCGTTTCGAACTAAACTTAAATCTTGGCTGCTACAGAAAGCCTTTTATTCAGTAGAAGAATTTTTGTTAGCTTGACTAGTACCGTTTTGTTCTTATATAAATTGTTAGATTTTTATTAACCTAACACAATTATATTTATTTTTTTCCTTAAAAGACGTGTAATTTATATTATCAATAAATTATTTGTATTTGTATTTGTATTTGTATTTTCTGACGATAAAAAAAGATTTACACTTGCAAATAATTTCAAGGAAATAAATTGCATCAAAACTTTATAAATATCTAGATTATGTTTTATTTTTAAAATTCTACATCTAAGTGGGAATCTTTTTTCCCAAAAATCAGTGTTTTCAACATTGACTTGATATTAAAACAGTAATAACTTATGATTATCTCAGTCGGATAAAAATAAAGTGTCAAACCTCGGACTCGCACGTTTTTATGTAGAATACAACATTGTATGTGTCGGATGGACAATTAACCTTTGCATACAAAAAATAGTCAGCGAACTTCGTATATAAAATGTGTGTTTTCCTAACACAGGACAGAGTTATACGGAGCTAGGGACAAGTAACTTGAATGCAAATTTAAAGGAAAAATGTCGAAGTTCCATTGTGTGTTTCTGTTCCTTGGACTTGCTGTTAGCCTGAGACATGTCCGGGTGAGTTTTGGATACATTTTGTTTTAATTACGTTATTTACAATGTTAAAGTGTTTTGTATTTAATAAACAAATATAACAAAGCTTAAACAACAAAAATTAAACTAGATTTTCTTTATTTAAACTACGAAAAGTGTAAAAGATAAAATATCCAAGTAAAAAAAGAGGTTAGAGATCATTTAATCCTAAAAAGAAAAAAACATTTTTCAATTATATGGTCGCCTTATTTTATTTATTTTCTACACGTCCCCACAATCTGAAATGTGCAGCAAAAATCTAAACTGTTGTACAGAAAATTGCACATCACGAAAACTAAACACATATTTATATAAATACCAGCTATTGTGCGCGATTTCGTCCGCGTGGAATTAAATAATATAGCCTATGTTACTCGGAGATAATGTAGCTTTCTAATGGTGAAAGAATTTTTGAAATAGGCCCAGTAGTTCTTGAGTTATTTCAATACAAACAAAAATACAAAGTTTATCTCTTTATAATATTAGTATAGATATAGAAACGAATGTAGTAATTTTTCATAATTTTTTTTCAGGCTCTCTCACAAGATGAGATAGCAGCTATCAAAACAGGCATGCGACCCCTTATAGCAGAGTGTGGCAAGGAGTTCGGTGTGGACGAGGCTGATATCAAGAAAGCAAAGGAATCCGGCAAAGTAGAATCTTTAGACCCATGTTTGTTCGCTTGCATTGGAAAGAAAATGGGAATGGTAACTTTAAGACAATTTCTTATTTAATTCTAGCAACCCGCCCCGATCTCGCACGGGTGCA
Organism: Papilio dardanus tibullus; assembly: GCA_013186455.1. Classification (NCBI taxonomy): domain Eukaryota; kingdom Metazoa; phylum Arthropoda; class Insecta; order Lepidoptera; family Papilionidae; genus Papilio; species Papilio dardanus. Next base: position 757,969 of record QDHC01001518.1, on the reverse strand, counting down.
ATGTTGATACTAAAATCACTACAAAATTGTAATTATGAACGCCATCCCCTTAGAAACCTATAAAATAACAGTATTTCTCCACTACTTAATGGATGTTATTTTACATATACTTAAACCTTCCTCTTCAATCACTCTATGTATTGAAAAAAAAACCGCATCAAAATCGGTTGGGTAGTTTTAACGACTTAAGACTTTTGATAAGTCTCATTTTGAATTTTAATTGCAGTCTTTTGTTATCTTTTTATTGTTTTGATAATTATTGTTTTGTTTTTTTCTTTTAAAACGTATTAGAGACAGGCCCATTAGCTCAGTTGGTTAGAGCGTCGTGCTAATAACGCGAAGGTCGCGGGTTCGATCCCCTCATGGGCCAATCTTTTTGTGTATTTTTTTAATTTCTCCTACAGAAACAATATATGTTATATACCATAAGGTGGCAAACGAGCAAATGGCTACCTAAATTGGCCAAAATAGCGATGCAACCGTTGCCAATTGAAGTAAGTTACATACTGTATTTGTATTCCAGATCAACGATAAAGGAGAATTTGACGTAGAAAAGTCTTCGGAGACTGTCAAGAAGTTTGTCACAGATAAAGACGAGCAGAAACAGATTTTAGATATAATTGAAAAATGTGCTTCAGGTAAAAAAATACTTCTTAAACAGTAATCAATTGATTACTTTCTGAATTGAATTCAAATGTTTGTTGTCATATTTCAGTGAACGATGAGGCTGTTAGTGATGACAAAGGCTGCGACAGAGCTATTCTATTACACAAATGTATGGCGCCGTACAAAGATCAGGTAATCTTTTGATTTTAATTAACCATCATACTGTGATGATTCAAATCAAAAGAGAAGGACCAAATAGACTTTATCAGTGCAAGTTGCCAGTCAAATTGAACGTTTATGAGGTCCTTTACTCTTGGAAGCTTTAATCCTAACACTAAGTAAGAACTATATGAACTTACCTAGTTATAATTTATTTTTCCATTATTCCAGTTCGATTTCTCTAAGTAAGGACGTCAAAGAAGAAATAAACTGCCTGATGAAGTAACTCTGGCCGTCATCAATGGATTTTGTATTATTTATTTTGTTGTAACTATTGAGTAATAAAAGCATTAGAAAAACATTTTATTTAATTTAAGTTCCCTTTAATAAAACTGAATATTCTTGGAAAATTCGGTTCCGCATAGCAGTGGACTATTTGAAGGATTATACTCGTAAATTTAGGTACAAACCTTACCTAAATATTTATTGGATAAAGTCTATATTGGTGAATAAATCACACTCACAAACTACTAAATTATGTCTGTAATAATTATTCAATACTGTTCAGTATGCAATTAGACACTTATTGTAATAGAGCAGTAACTTCAAGACGCATGACCGCCCACACCGTCCGCGCCTTCCTCCTCTGAACTAGAGTTTAAAATATAATAAGTTTAAAGAAGGATAATGATAATGGGAAAGATTGAAAGAGGCCTATACCCAGATAGAGGTCCAATTGGAATGAAAATGAAGTTTATTTGCAAACTGTTATACATAGGACGAAGTGTTCAGTGTCCTCAAGGCGCAGCCTGTAATGCAAGGACCTGATCTTAAAAAAAGGTAATAAAAGGCTAACTAAAATACAAAATATAATTCTCGGTAGATTTACATTTACGATGCATAATTACTGCCACGAATTAATATGATAAAACAAATATAAACGTAAAACATATCTTAACTTATGATTTATACATGAAAATACTGAAGGCAGGGCTTTAACATACGGGAAATAGAAAATAAAAAATAAGTAATTTATCATCATAGTTTTTATTAGAGTGCTTGAACATACAAAAATTATCTATGAAGAGTCCGTCTAATACGTTAGCTGATAGTCGTCGAGGAAGGGCACTCTTAAACGTCGAAGCCGAACTGAAAATAAAAATTAAGGAGGTGTAATAAAAAAAATCTACGATTGAAAAACCCGTAAAACATACTGTCATCTCATTTTTATTAAAGAAAAAAAAGACAGACAATAATGAAAACTGTTTGAAGAAGGTTGGTATTGATTTTATTACCTGAGCTGCGTTCTCTAACATACATTTGAAAGCCAATAACGCTCGATCACAACCTTTTTCACCATCACTAACTGTATCACCGTTGACTGGAAATTAAACAAAAAATATTATTCAAAGATATAAATATAACTACAGGGTGTTTCAAAAATGGTCCTTCACTTACTATGAGAACACGAATGAAGGTAACCCTCGATTAGTTTTAACTCCTCTGCGTCATTAAAAACTTTCTTAGCGTATTCAAGAGCAGTTTCCTTCTGTAGCATGCCTTTGTCGTCCATCTGAAGATAGTTTGATTAAGGATAACGTATACTTAGTTTAATTACGTCAAAAGCAATTAATATTTTTTTAACCATCCAGGTTAAATAAAATTATATTCCGACAGCTAAAACTAGATTTACCGTCTTTGTTTGTTTGCATCTATTGAAATAAGTCAAGAACTACTGGTTCGATTTAAAAAAAAATTCACCGTTAAAAAGCTACATTATCTCCGAGTAATATAGGCTATATTTTTTTAATTCCACGCGGACGAAGTTGCGAACAAGACTTAGTCTATTTTATAATTGAGATTTAAAATGTTTTGAAAGTTCGAAGTCGCTGTAATTCTGTTTTACTTACAACTCCAACTTTTTTCAATAAACATGACAAGAAGCATGGTACATTATCACCGGTACCAATTTTCTTTGCTCTCAAATTATTAACATCTTCTTCGCTAATGGGATAATCTTTCATACACTCTGTTCCCAATTCTTCGAAGTGTTCATGGATTGAAGCTTTTTGTTCCGCTGTCATTGCCTGAAATACAAGAAATAATAAAAGTTAAATGTTTGTATATCAGTCACACTAAAAGGCGATCGTCCATGTTAAGCGAAAAATTTACAATAACTTAAATAATTCATAGCGCCAACAAATATTACCAAGAAATACTCAGAAAAGGAGTAGAGAATTAAAGGAGCCCATAAAAAGGGATGGAGATTCTCTTCAAGACAGAGGACTTACAAAGGCTTTGAAAAAATTGATCAGCGTTTTCTATAAATATACAGGATGTTTCAAACTTTACTGTGAGATTTTTTGATTTAACTTACATTAGACTGAAACGGCGTTAAAGCAATTAAGCAGAAACAACTTAACATATACAAATTAAAGATATACATTGTGTAAAATAAAATTTATCACTGGTACAGGTAGAGCCACTGTTAGACAGATGTCGAAACTGCAAACGTACCTGATTTTATACATTTGACAACAATGGAAGGACGAAATATTGAATCAGTCATCGTTTTTGATTAAATAGTAGATTTCGGAACTGACATTGGATTTAATTTGATGAAATTGGCATGTTGCTTGAACAAATTATGAGATATGACGGCAGTATAGAAGTATGGAGAAGTAAGTACATTTTTTTATAGGATAAAGGGGAAAACGAGCATCGCATCAACTAAATTAATTGGTCCGACGCTCTTGGAGATCTGCAACGCCAGAGGAACTACATACTGTCCCGACAATCCGTAGGACCAAGGAAAAGTTGATGACGTAAGTAATAAAAAACGCCTCCTCTAAACTAAGTGAAGAGGTTTATTACAAATTAAAACTTGAAGTGCTGACCGCTTGAGATTACTTTATAGTTATCGCATAAAAATTCTGACAAACGTTTCGATATTGACCTGTCATTATCGATATTATCACGATAATATAAACAAGTTTTGTATTCATTGTATTTACGTTTTATACAAAAGATAATATAAATTATAGGCGTTGACACATCATGAGCGTCGGTATATATTGAGATACATTTTACACGTTTTCACTTGGGCTAGTGTTGTTCAGTGTAGTCATGGCGCAGTTCATATTTCAAACTCTATATTCGTCGATTATCGTGACAATTGTATTGGTATGTTTTACTTACAAGTCCTAATAAAATAAATATTGTCAAAATAAATGTAATCAATTTTATGTATAATAGATGATATATTCTCACTCTTACTATAATAGGATTCCCTTGTCTAAATAATTATAAAAAAAATATTTTACCTTTTCAATACATTCTCTTTAAAAAAACATTAGAAAAAACTGATAAAATCGTATTTTTTACTGTTTTTTCGGCTATAGAAACCCAAAGTAACACTTCAACACAACAATGTATTTCAATATGCACATATTCTTTTATTTTTCAGGCCGATTCATTGGGTGAATTGCGTAGGAATTATGCAGATTTAGTTATAGATTGTGCTAAAGACTTTCCAATAACACCGGAGGATATAGCACAGTTACAGAACAAAGAATTACCGGACAAAGAGCCGGTGAAATGTCTCTTCGCTTGCGCCTACAAGAAGGCTGGAATGGTACTAGTAACAAAATTTATTTGTGCTTATCTGTATTAAGCTATACCTATTTGTCCTCAAAGGCCCAAAAATTGGTGCTAGTTGTTATTTATTGGCAGTTTATATTAATAACTAGTTGACTAGTCACGTTGTTGTCACGTGTAAATTAGCTAAAAAATTAGATAAATATAGTCAAACCCGGAAAAGCAAGACCTTGATAAGCGAGAAACTCGATTTAGATGGTAACCTCTATAAGCAAGACAAATATCGCGATCCGTAGGACTCTCATTTATACAGGATCGACTGTATTCTAAATTATAACTTACCTGAATTACTGAATCATCACACACGGAGCCTTAATTAATATCTTGGTACAGCGTTTAGTTTCTAATTAAGTTTTTTTTTGTAATTCCCCACAAATAAAATCGCGATCGACAACTAGTATCATTATAAAAAAGGTTTATACTAAAATTTATTAATATTAAAAATGTTTTACAACGTACTATTTCTAACTATCTTGGTCGTCAATGTACGTATGTGCGCATATTGAAAAATGAAACACATATTTTTACAGCTCATAATTATAATGTATGTTATAAAACATAGATTTCTAAAATAGATTAGTAAATTACAAAATAAATATAGCAAGCGCAAGGTCAGTTCTGATGAGTGTAACAATTTCACGCTCTATGGCCACAATGACCACACGGCAATTTGTCTTGCCGGAAACATATTTTGGGGAAAACATAATATATTTGCACATAATTGACACATTTTAACACAACTTTCATAACCTTTAATACTACATTTTTACAAAGCTTAATTATTTATCGGATACGAATGAAATTAACATAGTTTTTAAGTAAATTTAGTTGGTTTATTAAGAGCTACAATACTGATATAATGGGGTATGAATGTTTTGCGTGAGAAAAGAGATTCTTACAGAAAAATATATCCATTAGAAGACGAAAATATAAGGGTAATGATGAGAATACTAATGTAAATTGTAATTCGCAGATGGATGACGCAGGTTATATGTCTAATGAAGGTGCACAAGAAATTATTGAAAAATATTTATCCGACGATCCAGAGACTATGAAGAAAGCGATCGATTTTACTAACGCCTGCAGTTATGGTAATGATTATTCATTATTTAAAATGGTATAGATATTATTTATAGGATAAATATAAAATAAATGAATGGATAAATAGAGATAGTTATCTTCAGAATGGCTCAATGCATCTCGATGACATTTTTTTGAATTTTTTGTTTCCTGGTGAAATGTGGAACATACAATAGTTTGGTAGAGCCCATATATACTTAAACTAAAATTAAGCGGCTAAAACCTCACGCGTTGCTTCGGTGACGGTGCCGACTAGTTTCAACACCTTGGGAGCTCTTCCTCAGGAATGAGTGGGTCTTATTTTTAGCCACTTAATTTTAAATTTAACAAAATGTCTTACGAAAGTTTGAATAATTTAACATATGCTACTTTGTTACTGTTTGTTTGGTTCCGCGCAGACTCGCGGGCTACACCTAGTACTTAAAGAAGGTTTTATAATTTTAGTAAATGATGAAGAAGTGAGCGATGGCAACAGAGGCTGTGATAGAGCTGCGTTGATGTTCCGCTGTAGTATTAATAAATCTAAAGAGGTTCGTATGGCGATTTCTTTAAAGTAGAAATTTGGAAATAAGAGTTTTTTTTCTTTCGCTATCGTCTTAATGGCCCTAAATACTCCTAAACATATTATTATTATCTATACTTATATTATAAAGAAGGAAACTTGGTATTTTTGTATGTATTGAAATAGCTCAAAAAATACTGTCACTATTAGAGAGCTACATTATCCCCGAGTAACATAGGCTTTATTTTTTAATTCTACGCAGACGAAGTCTCGAACAACAACTTACTTATTAACTATAATAAGTAAAATTATTTTCAGTTTGGCCTGGATCTTTGACATAAGGAACGAAGACAGCACACGTAGTCTCATAAGAAATATTATTGTTAAAGTACTTAACTATACTTATATTGTATTTTTTTAATAAACTAATTAAAGTTAACTAAAACTTTTTATTGTGTCGCCCGCAACCGGATTCATACATTAGTTAAATCGATTTTCCGTGTAAAAAACGTAAAATGTAGTAATCAACATTCTACACAGTTTAAGAAAATTTATACTTTTTAAATGCTGATTTTTTTATATTAAAAAGTGGCAAATGAGCAAGCGTCCACCTTGATTCGCTGAAATAGCGTAGTGACTGCTGTCCATAGACATCTGCAATTACAGATGCGTTGCCTACCATTTATCTACGGAGGAGGAGACGCACAGCGAAAGAATAATTCCTCTTCCTATGCCTCCCCTCCCCCGCCAAATCCACTTCCCGTTCCCATACCCTTATAAAAAAAACGATAATATGTTTTTATTCGCCTATTAGCGTATGAAACAGTGCGTAACTTATGAAATACATGGCTATTATTGTTCGCAATTGCAAGCAATTCATTTATTATATTAATATAGGAAAATGCAATTATGTTATACAAACGTAACGCGTAGAAGCGTGTAGAATTGATTAATATCATCGATTTAGTATGACCGAGTCATTTTACAATGTTTGACAGACCGTACTAGTTGTGGATTATATCAAATAAAAAAAATAATTTCACGTTAAGAAGAGCCGTATTAAATTATACTTGGTGTTAAAAGAATTAAAATTAAAAATGATATATTCGAATGTATTTTGTGTAATCCTCGTTTGTTTTTTTAATTTTGTAAATGTGAGTAAAGGATTATTGTTTTATTCTCATAATTAAATTGTAATTATTACGTGTCTGCATCATAATAAGACTTTATATCGTTAAAACTGCCTAGTAATTATCATGAATTACGTTTAATACTTAAACCAAGTAAAAAGTTGTCAAAGATTATTTTTTAAAAACAGTCGAACCGATATTTGTTTCGTTTATAGAACTTTCTCTCTAATACGAGTTTCTCGCTTATGGAGGTAGCTCGTCGGGCCAAGAGAATGACTCTCGTTTAAAGAGGTTTCTCGCTTATCATTTGACTGTATAAGAAAAACTTTTACAATTTTAGGGTCTGAGTGACGCGGAGGCGAAAGCTGAATTTACCAAAGTTGTATTGCAATGCACAAAAGAGGTTCCCGTTGATATGATGGAACTACTACTACTGCAAGCTCTCAAAGTACCCAAGAAACAACAGACCAAATGCCTTCTCGCTTGTGCGTACAAGAAAATTAAAACTGTAAGTACTTATCTGTATACACCAAAATCTAAAGAAATTGAAGCAAAATAACACCCCACGTATACATATTCTAAGTTTGTTTTCATTAAATAAGTACTACGCATTGAAATAGAGCTAATTTTACGATAACTAAATATGACGTTTATTTCAATACCGTCGCGAAAGTATTTTTGCAGCACACGTGTTTAGGAAGGAACTGGCAACGTCGAAGTTGCAAGAAAAGTACCCTCTTTTAAAAATATTACTTTTATGTTTGAAATGTATTAATTAAAGCTGGTGAAAAATAAGACAATATATTAAAATAAAATAAAACAATAAACGAAATAAATTCTTCTAATATTTATTTTTGATTACATTAGACACAGTTAAAACATAAAAAAATGTATGTTTTTTGTGTCCAGTTTTGTTTAAGAAAAGGTTTTAGAATTTCCTTGAATTTTTAGTTCAACGAGAAAGGAATGTACGTTCTTGCAGAAGGTTACAGGGTGGCAGAATTAACTAAAAACGGTGACGAACAAAGATTAAAAAATGGCCGTAAATTGGCAGAGATGTGCAGCACAGGTATACTCGTAGATTTTGATTTAATTTGTATAAATGCAATTTTCTTGGTTAATTTTATTTACTAACCCTTTCTTGTACCAGTTAACGATATGGAAGTAACCGACGACAAGGGCTGTGACAGAGCGGCCTTTTTCTTTAAATGTTTTACAGAAAACGGACAAAAGGTAAAGTTTAAAATTTCGTATTTTCTGTCCGGGGTTGGCAACATTGTTTCAGACTGCCTATAAAAGGTTTTATAGAAAAACATTTTCTATCCTACTCTAGTCTCCAAATAAAAATACATGTTTATTTTATTTCAGTTGGGATTCAAAATGTAGCCGAACGGCTACAAAGAAGTGATGCTCCTTTTTGTCTTGCACAATTAAAATATACGAAGTTCTTATTTCTTTTTTTGAAATAAAAATAGTTTAAAGTAGCAAGCCTGTAAACCTTTACATTATTTTCTCATATAGAATAAAACAAAGTCGCTTTCTGTGTCCCTATATCTCTATGTATGCTTAAATCTTTAAAAGTACCCAACGGATCATGCGGTTTTTTTAATAATAGACAGGGTGATTAAAGATGAAGGTTTATAATAACGTCTACTAAATAGTGGCGAAATACTGTTATTCTTTTGTTTTGTAATGTGTTGTCGTAAATAATTAAATACATTATTTCAACCCTGCGAAGCCGGGGCGGGTCGCTACTTACGTAATAAAATAAAAATACAGACAATATTCAATGGTGTGTTTTTGCTAATAAAAAATAAAAGTGATTTAACAAAGAAATAAAAATAGCGACACCTATTTCTCACACTAGTGCTTTAGTATTTAATTGTATGAAAAGTTGTAGTTGTTTGCTGTCGGCGACAGATGTCTCTGTTTTATAAAATAATTTGAATTATAACTTCCTTTCTCATCTAAAATCAACAGCCTTAACTGAAATTAATTCCACATGTTTTGCGCGAAGACTGGAAACAAGGCTGACATACATTACGCACGACAATGCTGCAAGTTGTTATTAGCATTATAAATATTGCCCTAAGACGTTTTATTCCAGGAAAACGTGTAAAAAGTGAATTCATTTTTCCACCGATTTAAAACAGAAGGAGGTTATAATATGTAAAAACTATACAAAATGGAAGCAAGACGAATGTTAATACTCATAGACTATAGAATTCGGTGCACAGCACATATGCATAACAAAAAGATTACTGACACGTTCACTCACACATGGAAAGAATCAGAGCAAGTTTTTAAATACCCCTGCTCCGGCGCAAGTTTACGCACACATGGAAAGGTCAATAGGTAACCATTAACCAACTTCATTCAAAGCCGTCTCGGCCGGCCGTACGGCGATGTTTCTTCGTTCCAACTTCACTCCTTTCGTAAACAGCCGTTCGATCGCTGAACGTCCTCTTTGGTGACGTATCGTACAAAACAATTCGCGGTTTACGGTTTGTTTTGTCAATATCAAACATTCAATTGTTTGTTGGAAACAAAATAAACACGTGTTGTGTGGTTCAGTTTGATTTGTTGCGTGTTGTGATCAGAAAGTGCAGATATCAATGTGATGAAGTTTTAAGTGAAATTTTGGTTATGATTTTATGTGAATTTTGTGGTAAAGGAATCTTTATTCATCGTTCAATAAATCGGTGGTAAGTTTAACATAAAAATATTGTGAATATCAACCCCAACCTGCGCTTTAGTTATAACTTTGATAAATTATAGACCGGTAGTTTGAAATAAACAACATTGTACCTCGAGATTGTTATAAAAATATCTTTATTTAACACTTCTTAACATAAACTAGAATGGGAAATAAGGAAAATGTGATAAACAAAATTTCACGTTCTAGGTTTTTTAAGCGGTATTTGAATATAATTCGTTGCCTTCAACTTACTTTTGAAACCTAAATTAATTGCTCTCCTCGTATTGGTGGGAGCAACATTTTTAAGAATTTCTGGGCTATTTTTTTTCTTAATTGTATCAAATATTGGTAATTTGCTCAGAAGATATTCAGTCTTCTGGTCTTCTGGTCTTTGAGTTGTCTGTGGTTTTGTTGACCATTCGCTTAGCTCTATATCTGGGCCGGTTATTTCTTCAGTGTCTCGTTTCTTGCGACCTGAGACAACACCCAGTTGGAGTAGAACTGGGTTGGTGACCAGCGCTGCTGCTGCCCCGAGAAGTGCGATACCCGCTATTGGCCATAACAATGTTTTCGCTGCCAAATCCTAAAACAATAAATGCGAAGTTTTTTTCAGTTATCTGTAAATCATCAAAAGGTAAACGACCTGTACATTGTTGTTGTTAGATAACTAATTATTGTTATGACTTGAACACATTTCTATACAATGCATAATACGGTCTAAATGTAAACAATATCAGCAACAAACATTAATTTTAATTCAGTGATTACAAAAGGAGTATAAAATAGGTCGTCAAACTTCCTAAAGTTTTAGAATCTATTGTACAATATTTTGTCGTTTTTGTGCGTGAGAATCGCGAACATGTTGTAATTGAATGCGGTTATTAGCCAACGTGTGGTAATGCAGTTGTTAAAGGAAATAGCTAAGTAATAAATATTAAAATTGCTGCATTTAGGGTTTTTTAATGCTTGCTTAAAATTACGGCGAGTGAACAGGTCTACAAGAAACTACATTGATATTACTATAGAGAATTCCCTAAAGCCTTGTTCGCACCAGGATAGTATTTTAGTCGAGTAGCAACAAAGGATTTACTACTGTTCGGACTCGTTTAAGCGTAAATGTACGCACTAGGGTAGTAATTTAGTAAGTAAACGCGTCCGAACAGCAACATTTTAGTAGAATAGATTAGTAAATCCTTTGTTCGGATACTTGCTACTTGTTACTCGACTAAAATACTATTCTAGTTCGTACATGGCTTTACTGACCACTTAACGACTCTGTGTGTGAATTTTAGAAATATTGCTCATCTTTGAATCATGATGAAATTAAAATTATCCTTACATGATCGTGATGCTTATAATGATGTCCAATGTTATGATGACCATGAGGGTGATGATCATAGTAATCCGGGTTATAGCTGTGACCGTGGCCAAGGTTGGAGCCTGGGTGATGAAATCCATGGTGACCGGTGGGATCTTGAATGTGGTATTCATAGACTTGATGTGGGCCATCTTCGTAATCGGGAACACCGTAATCTTAAAGAAAGGGAAAGTAGTTAAGAAAAATGACATCATAAAAATAAATATAGGTTTTAGAGTTTTATTTTTGTATATTTTCTAGTCGAATGTTCGTTAAAATCGTTACTGGGGGGGTTACCCGAAGTACATGCGCTACAAAGCGATTGGACAGCGAACATCTAAAATGTATGGAACTGACAATGACGTTCGATATCTTACACGTGACAAGTACATGACTTATCGAATGTCATTTTCAGTTTCATACATTTTTGTCGATTCCATTAGCGATATTGCCAATCGAAAGATACATTGGGTTGCCCCCCTGGAAACAATATTAGTAACGGTGAATATATTTTAAAGTTGATTACGCACCAAAAGCGCATGAGTCAGTAAGATATGACCCCAAAAAATATTTTAGCGCTAATTTTGTTGACACAGATCGAAACGAACAGTTTGTTAGCAAAATGTGGGAAAATATAAAAGAAATACAAGTACAAATGTTAATTATTCTTTTCTTCTCTCTGTTTTATTAACATTTCAGCATTCAACCACTTACCAGCGTGATGTAGAAGACCTCGACTATGGCTCGAACTTGACAGCTCATTGTCGTCTATTGTCTGAAATATATCACACCCAAATCCAATTAATTGATCCGGAACCATTTTGATTTTTAAGCCGGCTACAGATGCTCATTTTTAACTGCACAGTCGAACTGTAAGATTTAAACTGTCGAGTGAGAACAGCGTCTGTAGTCGGCTTTATTATTTTATTATAGTATTAATTCATTTGCTGCTATTCTAACGCTTGATTGAAGGATGATTGATTCATTTTTGCTCTCTCTTTTCCAAAAATGAAGTAGCATTGTAATTGTTAATGATCACTCATTATTGAGAACTCAGACGATAAGATTTAATGAAGATTTCATTATCAAGAAGTGATTAAAAGAAAATTGAAAGATTAAAAATCTAACACTTGAGTCTAATCTGTAAGAAGGTGGAGGAAGTAATTAATGATAGGAATTAGTATTCAATTTTGAAGGAGATTATTCTTTCGATATAATTACGTGCAATTAGAGCGTCGTGTTTCTGGCACGCCTCGCTGAATACACACGATCGTTCGGAAACTTCTCACGGTCTTTCTATCTGAGAAATGTTCCTGTAGTTACATACTCGTAGTACCATAGTACTCAACATTAGAAGTATGGTATTTTATACTTTGATAATTCAATCTTGGCGATAGCTTAAATGACAGCTAAAGCAATTCAATTTGTAATCTGAAATACACAGTGTTTTATGTTAGTAGTAGAGTCGGTGGCTCAGGGGTTTAGTTCTTGACTTGTTTTAACTGCAGGTCCCGAGTTCGAATCCCGCCATGTACCAATGTGTTTTTCGATTTTCGAATTTCATATGTAC
>QDHC01001518.1:716787-740848 GCA_013186455.1 Papilio dardanus tibullus | reverse complement strand
TTTTTCCTTTATCTGTGGGAGACTAAATGGTTGTCTTAATAAGATCTAATAAAAAAACAGTTTAGAAATAAAGGTTTATTTATTTTTCGAAGTTTAATTTACAGTTCTAATCATTGACCTGTGATATAAAGTTAGGACTAGTATTTACATCTTTTCATGTTGTAGCATTTGGTGCAATAATCTGTATTCATCTGTTTTGGTAAGCTGATTTAAAAAAAAACTATTGTATTTAAATGCAGTATGAATGCATTGCTACCGCACGCGTACACGCGTCCTAGTGTTACGGTCTACGTCTTTACGCTTCGATGAAAGGGTCACTGACTGCTACTCGTATGTACGACGTATACTTTTTAACTGACTCAAAGCGACTGGTCGTGGCTGGGGAACGAGAAAGACACGTTTGTTTAAAGCTTTTTCGTCACCATAATGACTGCTTATTATGGGAACAAGATGCGTTTCTTATGCGACTATATTCTCATCTTATTGCAAGTAAAAACCATTGGGTACTTGTGATACGAGTTTAGTAATATTAAATTACTTGTATATTTTGCGTATCAACTTAAACTGCAAGCCTCCTCAGATTATCTGTATATTATCTCATATCTAGTTCACGATCATATATTCCACATACGTTCAATAAATGCGCGTACAGAAATCTTTTCATTCATTTATCTCTAATAAAAAATTCAAAGATATTACGGGGAAAACATACCAACGAGTTGCAATATAATTTATAAAGTGCTCTACTATAGCATTCCTCTCGTCTATAAGCGCAAAATGCGCGTGTGCGGAACTCGTTTTTTATAAAGAATAAATCTAAATGGGCCAGCAATTTGGCGCTTCGAGCGAGGCCCGTTTTTATTAGTTTAAATTATTTATTTCACCGCAACCAGATTTACGATAGACATCGCGATATATCAAGCGCCCGCCAATAAAATTCTCTTAAACAAAGATCTAGTGATTAACAAGATGTGACTTCCTCATGTTACTTACATTAATCTTAAAATCACCTGATGTGTAAACCAATTAATTGTAGAGCAAAGATTATATCAATAAAAGTCTACGTTTCATTTGTAATTAGAAAAGATTGTTATAATACGAATATTGAGAGTACCTACCTGTACCTTACTTTACCTTTTGTAGCCAGGATGTGCGCAATAATTTGTAGAGTCTAAAGCCAACGGTCAATTCAAGTGTCAATGTCCAAGAAACTATTTAGACAGCGTGATAGTAAAGTTATCTTGAAGTACATGCCTCCTAATTGTTATTACAAATCACCAACCAAATGACTGCAGCGATTGTCGTTTATCTTAATGTATTTAACGTAGCACTTGTTGGCGCCGTAGTGTCAAATTTAGTTAGTTATACACCAAAAGTGACAGATTTTGTGCTGTATTTGCAAAACATACCGTTTACAGTTCTACCAGGATCTTGTAAAACTTAATTGCCACTGTCTTATGATTTAACACTTTGAACGAAAAGCCTAAACAATGTGTCTCATCTAGATGTTTAAGTTCTTTGTTACTTTTGGTATTTTTACACTTCGCCCTCCAGACAACGTCGGAACCCCCCTTTTATTTTACGATCTGAATTCTTCACAAAATCCATAGGTGGAAAAAGTACCCGTTGGTATTTCAATAGATGGCCCGTTAGTAGAAAAGCAGGAATTTATGTAGAGGTTGCTCGAAACAGGCACTTGACGATTAATGGGTAACATTCATTTATATTTTTTGGCAAAGTATGATTCACGTAAACTTTTTAAATCTTAAGCTAAACATGTTTTAAAGTCGTTATACCCAACCAGCCTATTACGCCCAACATAAATCCATTACAATTCCAATACAAGACTTTGGTTAATCATTCCTCATAGATTGAGACAATTGAGTACAATTACTTAAAATCATATTTGTAGTGTCTATGTTGCCAGATTTTATCTTAAAGTATCTAGACATAGCTACACTTATCAAAGGTGAAATGCAAAAATTGTACCAACGTGTATTTATAAAGAAAATCTAGCATTGGCAATGCATCGATCACTGTCCCAGACACGTCAAAGCGCTAATCGAAGCAAGCTGGATGTGTCAAGGTAGATAGATCGCTTCTAATCTGCTACCGATTGAGATGTGATTAGTGCAATTTGTGATTATACCTACACTTACGTGTTCACCCTCTTTACACGAATGAGTGATAGGTTAAACAGCGGACTATAACGTATTTGTCTAATCTATAAATATCCAAAGAAACTGACGAGTTTGAACATACTTTTCTGACAATTTAAACAAGAATGCCTATACAATTTCGTAATACATTAAGAATAATTGGACTGTGTCTGTGGATTGTATATTATAGAAATTAATAACACTCAAGATTTGCAGAGACTATTGCAGATACGTAATATCCAGATGAGTGAACGTTCACTCCAATATGGATGTGAGTATGAAAAATGTCGTAATACAAGGAAAGCTGTCGACATTAACGCATCTGAATATGTCGGGGGCGCGAATGTGTCTGGGGCTTACTGTGGGGTGACTCAGACACTTATAAATATTTGGTGCAAGCTGAATGCCTGAGGAAATTTTTATTGCCGACTTTGAGTGAAATTTTTAAGACAGCTGTGTCGAGTGTACTAATGTATGTTATTAGACGATATGATTTATTGTAAAGATAAATTCGCCAATTTGCCGTTGCAGGTTTTTGTGACTAATGTAATTTGGTTTTACAATTGAATTTTTCACTTTATTTTTTGCACATTGCTGCTAAAGTGGTATACCTAAAACTTAAAGTAAATACTGTACTCTTTTTTACGTAAAGTTGTATTTCCTGAGATAAGTTTCAGCAAACGGTTTCCAAACGATCGCTTCGACAAATCCATTACCTTGTACAAACGAGGAAGGTGAACCCTCCGAAGAAGTCTTAAAAAATGACGATCGTTAGTTGTCGAGGAATTGGCGTTAATAAAAAAGCCAACGTAACTCGGGGGCAAGGGGCCACGGGCCTGACAAACGGGCGGGCACGTAATGAGGCAGCCTGTATCACCTGTCGCCAGAATGAAACGCCCATCTGTGGATTGTTAGATACGCCAATTTGTTAGCATTGCCCAAAGGCGAGGTAATTGCTTAGCTTCTTTCTTTTGTTGAGTTGTGTGACTAATTGATTCCGTAGTGGTTACCGAAAATGATTCTTTTAGAAATGTAGCTGATGGATTCGATGTGATTATTATTATTTGTATTTGTAACATTGAATGTTCTTAACAAAAGATGTAAATTGCATCCTCCAAGTCTAACGGTTAATATAAAATTATTCAGTCGTATGAAATCAAAATCCAACATATTTATGGTATCAATACAGGTAGGGTTGTTTTATTCAATATCAAAGCTCCCATGAACTTGTATCAAAGTATCTGTGTATGTAAATCATAACATTGGTACGTGAATATTACCATAATTTGCGAATGTGGGGGATCGGTCTGCTAAACCAAATAAATCTCAAACCTAAAATGACGGCCGAATAATCCCGTAATCCCTCAGCACGGACCAGTCGCATTGGATTCGAATTTGATGCACTAAGATGGTGTCATAGGATTTTCACTTTGAATACTAATTATTTTTGTAAGAAAATATTACTATCATTCTTCACAGCTTGTATGAACTTGCTCCAGAACCTCTACGATTTAACCCTTTTTTACATTATTGACCACATGAATACATTACTTCACTGACTAGTATGAATAATAAGTTTTAAACAAAGCACATACGGTGGTGCTCTAAATACAAATAGTGTAGGGTACAAAAGGAGAAAATTAAAAGAAAATCTAATGTGAAAAAAATTAAAAGTGATAAATTACTCTCCTTGTTCGTAAAATTAATATCAGAGCACTATTTTAGTGACCCATGAAAGCAGGTTGTTTAATTTGCAAAGCGACGGTCGGGGATCACGGTCTATCATACGCATCTGGCACGTTTGGCACGTCTGGCCACGGTTGCCACGTCTGGCCACCTCTGGTACGTCTGGCCACCTCTGACACGTCTGGCTGGGTTGGCCAGGTCGTGACCAAATGCCACACAGCTCACTTACGGGTACTGTGCGGTTGATAATCCCTTCGTTTCGTTTGAATCGTTTTATTCGAATCGTAATAATTAAAATCGATGTCCTTAGCGCTTAGTACTTAGTAGGAGCTTCTAGCAGAAATAATCCAGTCATAAATGAAAAAAAAATGTTTATAATTGTGTAAAATCTATGTAATTCAAGGAAGTAATTGAGTAATTGTACAAGTACGAAGTGAGCATCGCATAGATCCCTCCGTTTGAATGTAAATGGTTATTTCATTTATTGTAATTAGGGATGAGAGTGTTTAACACCAGCCGGCAAGTCATATTTTACCTGCAAATAACCCGCTTCTGTATCCTACCTATCATAAACACTCATCGCCGAAAAGCTTTCGACCCTCTTATGCAAATTGGCGACGCTTATATCGGAACTAGGGTTACCATGACTTTACACGACTAGACGAGAGAATATAACTGTTATGAATGATTTAAAATAGAGAATTATAGCCTTAACATGAAGTATAGAAAATTTAAAAACACCGAAAATGCTAACAACAAACATGCTTAACCAAATAAGAATCGATTACCACCCATTACTTAGTAAAATTATTTATACCGCCGTCATCCAAAAATTTATTTACAAATCTTTCATTATCAGTCTTTTGTTTTTTTTAATTAAATTCGAAAACGATTGTATTTGGGAATATAAAACATGGTCACCCTCTTCCTGACTCGACTACATAACTAACGCACAAGCGGACTAGCGAAACGCACGACCTACCCTTTTTCGAAAGTGACACTCATTTTTGGCAACCAGGAAATTACGATTTCTAACTAGAAATACTGGAGCAAGGATCCAGAGGGCAATTTGTTAAAACGATTGAAGTTGAGGGGACTCGTGAAGTGGGTTTTAACTTATAAGGGAAATGTTTCATAACGCTACGACGAGTTTTGACGGCGTTCAGCTTAACATCAAAGACATTTTTAATTGCCACGTGTTGTATTTTCTTTATAGATTGTAATCTTACGATTGTGCTTTTGAATATAATATGTGGTCTTTGTAAATTCAGAATCAACGCGTGGGGGGTACAGTTTTAGTACGGATTTATTTTTTTCTTATATTTATTATTAATATGTACAAGTATTAAATCTAACTTGTGAACTGGGATATCATAAGCGCTATATTTGTTTGTGGTTTACGTTCAATTTTATACTACATGCGGTTTCGTTATTGTAAACAATAAGGAGCTTAATGAACGCTTAGTTGTTCCCAAAGCTGCTTACACGAGTTAAAACAGCTTTATTTCTCAAACATATTTCCCCTTTACTTGTAAGCATTTAATGATTAATGTTTGTGGCGTGTTTTGTTTCGCTGTTAATGATTTTAAAGTCATAAAGTTATAATAATCATTTGTTTTTACATATAACCCTAAGGCTTCATTAAACCGAGTTCGCGATAAAATCGGAGGTTTAGCTTCGGCGTAAGGCCGTTTTTTGAGTGACAAAGATAAAATTGTTGTGCTTATTCTAAACTCTAGGAGTTGCTGTTTCCAATAATTGATTGTTTTTGTAAATAAGTCTGAAATTCCATTACAAGAAACCCTTTTAGAGTTAATATTAGATCTGCATGGTTATTGAAATAAATTTCTTCAGAAATGAGAGGAACATTGTAGCCCCTTTAACGAGAAGGACCCATACTCATTGTAAGTAAACGATAGGTGTTGCTTGGTTTAAATTTATCTTCAGGCTATATTATACTGTTTATGCGTATAATATAAACATATCATAGCTGTTGTTGGTTTTTGTTTACGAGTAAAGTTTATTTTCGAAGCTAAAACCACGGAAATTTTAAAGTTACTGGACTTAAACATAATTAAAATATATGAAAAAAGTAGTAACATACTAAAAATACTTATATTTAGTTTGTTAGAAACATTATTTTTCTTTTATCAGAAAAAAAAAGAAGTAAATGCTGTTCCTGAATTTGTTTTTTCGACAGTGGAACTGCACAATAATTCGATGCTCCGAATAAAAACATAACAAAAACAGGAAGCAACATGTTGTTTTAATTCTATTGATACTGGTTTGTATAGACCTACATGCGTCTGTACGCAAATAGAAGAAAGTTTGTTTGTTTTATGATGCACAGAGTAAAAAGCATTTAATTTTCAACACGGGATGTAATTGAAATTAATCTGAATGATTTCCGTCGAAATGGAATCGTGTGTACAATTTAAGATGTAAATCAATAACGGAAAAAGCATTTAATGCTATTAGGTGTTAGACTACTTACATTTCCAGTTTGAGGCGGATTTTACTTAGTGAAAAAATCAAGTCCATTTCTTATCAGAATAATTAAGCATTAAATAAACCTAAAAGAAGTCAAGAGTTCTTCCAATTAATAAATACCACGATCACACAGGAGACAGGCGTGAAATGGAAACAATTCCGTATTTCGCCTGAAGAGTGTGGTGCCGGAGGCCTAATTTTAGTTCACTTTTCCTTTCTTATATGGAAATGATGGGAAGGGGAAGTGGATATGGCAGGGGTGGGGACGTATAGGAAGAGGAATTATCTTCATGCTGTCTGTCTCCTGCTCAGTAGATTAGATTAAGGGTAGGCAACGCATCTGCAATTGATGTCTATGGGCAGCGTTCGCTTCGCTATTTCAGCGAGTCCAGGTTGCCGCTTGCTCGTTTATCACTTAACTATGATGCGTCTATCGATAATGGTTTCCGATAATTTTCATTAAAATATCAAGGTTATATGAATATCTAACATTTCCGCGTTTGACTCACATACTCTCTGGTCTGTTGCAGAGCGGAAAATGTCGAACATCTGCCAACGGTACTTACGTCGGCACTGCGACGAACAAAATGGCGGTTCTTATATGAAGGTAAGTAATTTCTACAATAGAAAACTGATTTAAAAAGTCATCTCAAAACCAGTAGCCAAAGTATCACTCGCTACGAAGCAAATCTATAGCAAAAGTCAAAAATGTATGAAACTGACATTGACGTTCGATATCTCCCAATGACAATCACATGAGTTTATCGAATTTCAGTTTCATACATAATTGTCGATTCCATCAGCGATAACGCTGATCAAAAAGTACTTTGGGTAAGCCCGCAGATCTGGTTTTGATTCTACAATAATATTTTCTTACCACGAGTTTGTTTGGAATCCGATGTTCAATGTCATGCAAACTAACATGAGTCCCTTTAGGGGACTTCCCTTTTAAACAAAAATCGGTTTAGAAATGTCGAAGTTTTAGCTAGAATAAATAGCTACAAAAATACAATGAATTGTCACCTTTTTTATATTCTTCGTCCTCATGATATGTTTATTTTTTAAGCTTGATAATAAATGTATTAATTATAGACTTATTGTTAAATCCCATATACAGCCAGCTACAGACGCTCAGGTTTTACTACAGGACAGTTATACTGTACAATTAAAACTGACATATACACGCCAATTTAAGTTAAAACTGCGCAGTTAAAACTGAAGTTTGTAGCTGGCCAAAGTTATATTTTCTTTGTAATATGTTTGCGTGCCCAGTATTAATAAATTCGGGTTACCCATTCCCTCTGATTAAATACCTAATAACAGCAAACTTTCTGCAAGTGGGCACATTCTATTATAAGTTGGCCGATTAAGTTTTACTTATTAGCTAACGATAAAACAATATATTAATAGCAGATACTTTTGCAATAATTATATCTGTAAAATATAGTTTTAGTGATAAAGAAACCAAGAATGTAAAAATAAATGCAATTTGCAAAGAAAATAGGCAAAAACGCTTTGCGAATGATTTATTATAGTTTTTAGAGTGAAAGTAATTCTTTAAATTTATTTTGTATGGTTTAAAAGTACCATTACAAACAAACAACTTTTTTTACAAGCACATATTTATCCATTGTTATAAAGATTTAGAAGTATACTTAATTAAACAATTAAGTGTAGGGTGGCAATTGTTTTAAAATAATTGAAACACTAAACACGCACAATATATCGACTACTAACAGTATAATTTACTTATTACATTGTATTGGGCCGCAGGATTCGCTTATATGATTTCATTGAAAAGCTCTAAATTGAGCGTGTACTTGACATTTCAATTTCCTGCTTTATTAAGTTGGAAGCGGACAGCAGTGGACAACACATGTCGGTGTCGGTGCGAGCTAAACGATCGAACCGAACGGGTTTTAATATACCGAAATACACGGGATGAATCTTAACTAACATCCTTTAAACATTAAAGCTACATGTGATTTCCGATAGCAATAAATAAGTATTGAATGATTTGTATGTACTTAGTAGTTTATTTTCATATATTTCTTCTAAAAATGTACTAATTTATTTTAGTTTTGCGGGAAATGGTTTCTGGTTGTAAACTTGGTAAATGATAACAAATATTTGGAACAACATTTCATTATCTAATATTAAATTTATTCTCACGAAATCAAAACTTTTAAGATCACCTTCTTCACTTACGTCAAATTATATTCGAGCCAAGATATTAAAGGAGGTCCAACTTGGAAGCTGTCTGTAGACATCCTTTAAAAGTCATAAATCCAATAAAATCTAAGGCTAAAAGCATCCCGGCAAACTTGGAGAATGATCATTAAAACTTTGCTTCACAATCATGGAAATCGTCCATTAGCGACGGGGACCGTTTTCTGAATAAACAATCCATCGCAGAACGTACCAGGGATCTCTAATTAGTGGTCTTTGATGATTCGAACTCGTAATTACTATTGAGATGAACTTCCTTCCTAATTGCGATGAAGCTATTCAACTTTTTAAATAATTTAACTTTTTATTTACTGTCTTGTGACGTCATTTACTTACGTCTGATGTTTCTGAGTTTTCAGTAATCGCTCATAAAAACGACCTGGATTTACGAGTAATGTAATATTTCGATATTATCTTCAGTTACCTATAAATCGTTGTACACGTATCCTCTCACTTTGTGATCATTGAAAATATGTATTCGATGTAATAACTATGCTTGAAGGTTATTGCATGCATAAATTCAAGCAGTACGTTAGTAGTAAGCGATTTGCCATGAATTTTGATATGAGCTGGTGGATGTAAAACCTTACTTTACAACATAATCTCAACGTTATTTATTATGACATTTTAATCATCGTCAATATATTTAATTTGAATACCACTTTCATGTAGCTTCATGTATATTTGACCGCATAACAAGTTGTCTGACGTTCTAATCGGAGTATGTTCCTGCATATAGAATGTTCCGGGAGAAAATAGTTTAGCATTAATAAATGTTAATTTGCTAGTAGCTAGCTTTTTACCTTGGCAGCTTTTCCAAGTTTCACTTGAAAACCTTTTACAATCCCTGTATCATATCTAAATGAACACATGATGTACTAGGCGCACATAAACAAAAGGGGGTTCAGATTAAAGTTTGCGTGTAGTTGTGTTGTGGCGGGACGTCGCTCAATTTCCGAGACAGCCGCAGAACGGCGCCGCCTGTGACGTCACTCGATGTACATGTGGGGCCATTGTTACAACATACGAGTGTAGCTATCTGTGTTTTTAATTATCAAAATGTTGAAAAACATGGTTACATATTTATGTCACGAATTATGTTGCATTAGTTTAATTAGATCTTAATTGATTTCTATAATATGTTCTTGTATCATTGTGAACCTTAATGGAAGGAACTAATTAGACAGACGAGCTAAAAACAAAGGGAAATAGAAGAAAGGAGACTGATCACAATCGGCGCGTAGGGAAATAACGGCTGTAACAAATCAGAAATAGCAAGAGTTCTGTTTAGTGATTAAAAAATACCTTGTTTTACCCCGCATTGGAAACTCCCCAGCGACGATCGACGGTTAACTTTCTTCATTTGCAACGGTAACAAACAATGCAACAGACATCATTTATTTGCTGCGAAGTTGCGAACAGTATGCTTATGAATGGAAACTTTTGCAATATGCTGTTAAAAATTAAATAGAGAAATACGATTTGCTGGTTATGATGTTTTTTCTTATTAACAGAATCATTTTGTTTAGGTTATTTTGTCACGTCCTAATAAGTCTTTGGCTACCAAGTAGTTTGTGGAAAGTGTTTTTAATGGAATTATTGAAATAAACAATATATTTTTGAGATGTTTATTTGGTTTGTAAACAAACAAAAACATAACATGAAACCAGCGAGCGCATAATATTATTTTGTATCACAACAGAGGGACGAAATATTTAACTTTCGTCAACTTTTTAACGAGATTCCTCTCGATGTCGTTCAGTTTTCGACGATTTTAATTCGATGTCGATTTTAAATTCTCTCTCCGTACTGAGGGGCGATGTTTGTAGCACCATTATTTATCTGAGTTTAAACCATAGACAATTTTTCTGCCATATTACCATAGATTATAAACTAATAAAAGCCGATTCAAGGCACCACCTTCAGATTACACACAGACACTTCTTATTTTAAAAGGAAATTATTCTTCATATGTTACCATTAATAAATCAAGTCTCTTTTCTTTCTTTTGTGACTTGAGATGAAATCTTTTGTGATATCTTAACTTATGAGATTAATACATAACGTGAGGAGCGTGAATAAAAGATATCATCTGTGGAATGTGACGGTTAGATTTTATGAATATTACTATCAGTTCTCGAACTAAACTCGAATCAATAATTATCCTCTCGTTATACAAATGTCGTAACACAAAAAAGTAATATTATAGAATGTAAATTGATATTTAATATAATTCATATTAGTTAATATGTGGTGAGATATAAACTCAAAACTTTACAAATGGTTGCAGAGACTTTAAAATTATATTGTCAAGAATTGATAAGCTTAATATGAAATGTGCAATTTGTATCTCATTACTAAAATAATCGAATTTACGCTTTAAATACTTACTCAGAATATGTGCTTAATCGTGTTTTTCTTGTAAGGAAAAATAAAAACGTTAACATTACGGTTAACAAAATATCATAAATTGGACAAAATTCGAGTTACCATGGTTGGGTACTCCTCGCTCCAATAACGCTAAGTAAAGGGTGTCATTTGTTACGTTGTACAAATGACAGGGAGCAAGTAGGCGACAATTTATTTTGTCTCTTTTTATCGACATTTGCTATTTTTATTCAATCTTTCTGATCTCATTTATTTTCTTTTATTGGTTTTCAGTTTTATTGATGTCGAATGACGATTGTGTTGAAATTTATCAATTGTTTTGTTTAAAGGCTGTTTTATTTTAGCTTTAGGTTAACGTGATATACTCATATCATGCGGAGGGATGAGGAACATATAAATAAAAAAGTAATGAAATTGAATGTGGACGGATACAAAGGTAGAGGAAGGCCAAAGAAATTGATGGATTGTGTGAAAGAAGATATGCCTTCCTAAGTATGGTATGATTGGGAAGTATGGACGAGTTGTACGTACTGCGGTGACCCTTCATAGGGACAAGGGCAGGATGATGGAAAGGTTGTTTTCATCATCAAACTACATCATTTCATCTGTACGTTTTATAGAAAGTGATTATAATAAGTGTTTTATAATGTAAGATAATTCAATAGAGGTGTATAAAAGTGACAATTTAGCGTAGTTATAACGAAATGCCATTATTCATACAGCAAGCGGCGAGCGGCGAGCGGCCGCTGGGGAGTTGGGGACGCGCAGTTTAATGGCCAAATTTGCATTTCGCAGTACATTCAAAATTTTAACATTAAACTAGTTGTTCTATTGAGACCTATTAATCTAGTATTTCGTTGTTACTCTGTTGTTTTGCCGTAAGTTAAGAGATAAATTACTTATTTAAGGTCTGAAGTTAAAAGTAAAATCAGTTATATTATACTACTAGCGACCCGCCCCGGTATCGCACGGGTGCAATGCTGATACTAAATACACTATAGAAAAACTGTAAACGTTGTAAACAGTCATACTAACAATTGCACCCGTGCGAAGCCGGGCCGGGTCGCTAGTTATACATATAAACCTTTCTCTTCCATCACTATCTATTAAGAAAACCGCATCAAAATCAGTTGCGTAGTTTTAAAGATTTGAGAATATATCCCTATAGGGATAACTTGCGGGCGTGCGCTGGATGCGGGCGGCACAGGACCGGGCATTGTGGCAATCAATGGGGGAGGCCTACGTTCAGCAGTGGACGACTATAGGTTGATGTGATGATGTGATAGGGGTAGAGAAAGCGACTTTGTTTTATACTATGAAGTGATGTATATTAATCTTCTATTGAGTCTATCTTGTTGTAGTATTCACCTTGACGGTCTTTCCTGGTAATATCTGATAGCCCCATGAACTCAAGGCTGTAATCGGCACGATTTAGTCTATTATTAGTTTCGAATAACTTTGATGTTTTAACTTATCGTTTAAGGTTAACGCATATATAGGGCCACGTATTTATCGACATGATCTTATCGTTGAGATTGTTTTTTTTTTTTAATATTATTAAAACTTAAGGATAGAGATTCATTACGTTTGTAATATTGAAAAAAATGTAACGCCTGTTGAAATTTTATCTGCAATATTCACCCGTACTTTATTCGATGAAATATCATCTCATAACATTAAACGGCGAAAAGAAGTAATAAGTTGAGCGACAACCTTCCCTGTTGCGACATTACGAGACTTCCAAACAATTAGATGGGCCTCGTTAGCTTTATGAGGATATAGAAGGCGTTTTTTTGTAAGCCCTTGTGCGTTTAACGAGTTCATAAAAAACGGACGATGAAGTTTTCAATGGAAGTGTTAAGACATTGTAGTACACATAAATAAACATAATCTCAGTTTCTATGCAAGATTTTTATAAGAGAAAGGGGCAAACGAGCGTCAGGAACATCGAGGTGGTCAACGTCGACTGTAGACATTCGCAACACAAGAGGAATGCCTTTTAGAAATGGGTTGCCTTTTAAAAATCTATAGACTCGCTTCTTGAAGCACCCTAAGTAGTACATGTTTGGAGATACCGCCGAAGACAGGTACCTTAGAAGTGGAACGGTTAGCTAAATAGAAAAAAATAATGATTACAAAAATGAATAAAAATTTATTCATTTTACCCCCTATATAAGTAAGCTTAAGATGAATAATTTGTTTTGCATAGGGCGTAGGTGTAAGCTTTGTTTTAAAAATCCATGGTAATTTGTAAGGATTCCAGGTTGCATTCGCGGCTTTGTTGTTGTGATGGTTGCTTAGCAACCGTGTTATAACGGGTCATTGACCTTTCATTTACTTGGAAAATGAAGTCCTTAAAAGTTAACATTGATTACCATAAATATTTACCATGAAATAGATAACTTTGTAATTAACCAATGCACAATGAATGTTAATTGTTTTTGGATTATGACTAGAAAAGAGAAAGGTTAAAATTTATATTATCTTCATAGTTTTTAACCGACTTCCAACAGAAGGAGGTAATCAAGTCAATGAGTTTTTTTTATGTAAGTTCGGAAATTAAGCAGCGAGTTCTGAACCGATTTACGTGATTCTTTTTTTGTTGTATGTAAAATAGCTGCCTTTTGGTCCCATATTTACGTTTAAATAAACTATTTAGGAGTTTTTGAGTTATTTCGAATAAACATGAAAAAAATGGTACTTTTTTGCTTTCTCGGCTTACGTAGTCTAAACTATGGGCCCTATGAAAATTACGGTATTACCAGATTGTAGCTCTTTAAATGTGCTAATTTAAAGTCCGCGATGGCATATATCTATATTTTATGGTTTTCTCACAAAAAACATTTTTTATAGTGACTTGTCGACCTTGTTATTAAATATGTCTATCGTAGTATATGTTAAAACTTTTATTAATATTCATATTGTGATTAGCATAAGTGCTGACAGCTTTAGATCTGTCATCGTATGTCGAGTGAACTTTAGAGTGGTTTAGAAAAACCCTTCAGTGATGTCAGAGGGATGCATTTTAAAAGTGCATATCATTATGTAAAAGAGAGACTAACAATTTTTTATAACATGTGTAATGTGTCTTTTGGAAGGTTATTAATTTTAACCAACTTCCGAAAGAAGTTATCAAATCAATGGTTTTAGCTGTAGAATTGTGTAGGTACTCGGCTCTTGCACAAAAACTTCATGCTATTAAAATCCCAACCACAATGGTATTGACTGCGAGATCTTTTGAGATATGATAGCTTAAATTAAGCGTAACATGATATCACATAACAATTTGTTTATAACTACGTGTAGTTGCTAGTATAAAGCCACAAAACAAGACCCTGATGTCCTGCCAATTTTAAAAAGCAAATATCGAAATTGAATTCTCAAATTAGACAAACAATTTGCAATGGGTTCAGGTGTGTCGTATGTTGTATTGAAAGAGCGAGAAAACGACGCTAAATAAGAGCAAAACCCCAGTCACCGCCACAACACGCAGGGCCCACGCGGGGCTTAGCCGTGAGATTTTTATTTGAGCAACTTTTTGCCACGCCACCCCGTCTGCGAACTAAGCAAATAACTAATACTATACATACTGCTGAAAAGGACGGCAAGCTAGATCTAAAACTCTGATAGCCAAATATGTGCAAATATTCCAAGACTACAAAAACATACGTTTAAGGTAAAAATTGATATATAAATGTCAACAGTACAGTCAATTAGGATATTTAAACTAGAATGCCTATTATTTAATTCAGTAATCTTCAAAATTAAGAAGACCACGACCCAAATTATAGTTTAACTCAATCGTTTTGGCAGCATGGTCTATTTTATTCCAGACTTGAAAGGCCTTGGAAAAATCCCTAAGAAAATTTATTTAATTAAAACATCTCAGGCTCCTGAATAATTTTGTAATTTAAACAAGGCGGCTACCCAATGTATCTTTCGATTGACGATATCGCTGATGGAATCGACAAAAATGTATTAAACTGACAATAACATTCGATAAGTCATGTGCTTGTCACGTGTGAGATATCTAACGTCAATATCAGTTCCATACATTTTTAATGTTCGCTATCGATTTTTTTTATTTTTGTAGCGCATGTACTTCTGATAACCGCCTGCGTCTTGTATACACGATAGACTTGTTTGCAGTTTTAAATGTCCGTATGTATATTATCAAACAGCTAAACCACCGGCTGCGGTGAACATGGTTTAACTCATTTCCTGAACAACGCTTCCAATATGTGCTCCGGGGTGAATAGAAAATTGAACATCCATAGATAGCTGTACAAATGTTATAGTGCGTACCTTGGACATACAATAGTACTTCAATAATGAGCTATTTTATCCATTCATCAATTCTTTAAACGATTATTATAACTGTCCTTTCTTTCATAAGAATTAACTATAAATTATAAGCTAATCTAATTTTAGTTTAAGTTTGCAAAATTCTTTTCTCTTTTCGAATATTTATATGTTTATTTAATGAAATTAATGCAATAACAAGGTTTTGTTTTAGACTACTTAAAAAAGACTGAACTAGATTTTTTAATTTCAAAAAAACATAAAACTACATGAAAACCGGCTACAGGCGCTCTGTTTTAAATGTACAGTTCGACTGTGCAGTTCAAATTGACGCGTGTACGCGTGTTAGAAAAACTGAACGTCTGTAGCCGGTTTTATGATACGAAAATAAAATATTTTGAATAATGTATGATATTTCTCTTTACAGTTACTGAATACACTCTCTACCGACCTTGAGGATATGCTGAAAGAGATCTACGAAGAAAGAAACTTGAGCAGGTATGACATTTCTATCCTTACGTATCATAAAAATAAGGTTGAAAATTCAATAGCTGTTTATTTAATATGGTACAGCCAGGATACAGCTATATTTAATAGATTGCATTATTGGCTTTAATGGTTCGCTTCGGAAGCGACCAACAAATCGAATTACACACAATCTTAGGCCCGAGTCTTGAGTCAAACGCAAACCTTTGACAATAAGACCTTTGATCTACATGAGCTTACGGAACATGACTTTAATAATCGTTTACGAAATTGCAACACCATCTTTACCCTAAGGACTTACGCCGAAGGAAAATATCCGTTTTTATCCCAAACTCAGTCTAATGAAGCCGTAGTGTTACTGAAACTTTTAATGGATTATGCGTGTAAAAGTTAGCATTTCATCAGCTGCTTCTCATATGAGTATCGCGAAACATTGTATAGCCCATGATTAAAATATCAGCCTTTACGCGATGCATAAACAGTATAGAAAACTAACTAACCGCATCTTTCGAATGTGAAGGTGACAAAAAGAGCTCAGGGGGCTACCTAAAGTTTTTTCCGATTGGCGATATCGCTGATGGAATCGACAAAAATGTTTGAAATTGACATTCGATAAGTCATGTGATTGTCACGTGTGAAATATCGAACGACATTATCACTTTCACACATTTTTGACGTTCGCTATAGAATCGTTTCGTAGCGAATGTACTTGTATACCCCCTGTACTGTTTCAAATACAAACAGTATAAAATAAAAAAGGTTCCATACCCCTGTCAACGCAGACACAGGGATTATGCAGAGTACCACATGGTTACTGAAATTCAATTATTGCCCTATCCCTTCAATTTGTACATTCGGACCACTTCAAAGCCCCCGATATGCTGTACACATAAAAGGTACTGTTTTGTTCTATTTTACCTGATGGTTTTGTATTTGAACATTTCTAAATGCATACAATATGATTGGATAGTGCATACACAATTCTTGTTAAATAATAAAAGTCGTACGTTAATAATACTCTGAAAAAATTGGGACATCAAAGAATGCGACTAAAGCCTTCACTTTCAAAGAAATCATATGATTATGATTATTCTGGTATTATTGACGAACACTAAGTAAAAAATATCTAGATAAGCACGTGAATAAAAGCTACACTTCATATCGCATTAATCGTGTGTCCGCAAGCCGTTGTTTGCAGTGATTGGGTTCGTGAATAAAACAGAGATTTATTAGGCGATAGCGCGCACGAGTCAATCTGAAGAGCCAACACTGACCGCCGCTTGCTGTAAATCATGCTTGCACATTTATCAGTGTCGACAAACAAAAACAAAACTATACGAAAACAGAAAGCAATCACTATGACTATATTTGATGGGTTAACTCTATAGAGGTTTAGATTAACACGTGTAATACAGTTTGAAACGATGACGCAGCTGCCAGATATCATTTCAATTCAAACATTGTCACAAGAGGTGGCGTCCCACCTTTGTCTACCACCTAAAGTACGCATCAACTCAGGTATTCCATATAAAAATCTACGCAAATCGTCTCAACACGCTATCACATTATGCAGCCGGTGTTACATTATCATAAACGCATAATATACATCAGTTGTAAGCCGAACCGGATCGCAAACAGTCGACTCCCTCACTTTTTATGCCCGCACACATTTTATGGTAGAGATTTATTTAAATTCCGCCGCGAGTCCTCCGTCGAGTAGTTATTACAGTACAGAGAACGTAATCTAAAGTGTGTTTATGTTTATTTGGGCCCGTATCCGGCTTACGAGTAATAAGAGTTCATTTCCTATGTTCATTACTCACACAAGCGCCTATACAAACATTGTACAAACGTGAAAAACAACACAACTCGACCGAATCGGGACCGAAGTCGGGAACAAAGCTTTATGAATAATGAAATAACCCTCTGGTACAAAGCGTCACTGCGTTCGGTAAGTGTTCGTAAACGCGGCACGTCAAAAATTGCGGTTGGATCCCGAGGTAGGGTGCTGTGCACGTAAAAAACGGCAGCTCAAAGTGTTTTTTACGACTTTAATACGAGTTTATTAAAATATTTAAAGCGAAACTTTAGCGAGAATTTCCCAAAAGACACCCGGAACGGTCCCTCGGCCGTCGGTTGGATGTTTCGGCGTTCTCGAGTGAGAATGATAAATTAAAACGCGGCGAGTGAGCGATGTCAGCGAGAGCTGTTCTAACGAAGCGTTGATTTGGGAAATTAAATGCTCTTTAAAATCAAATGTTTGTTGTGTTTTTAAAATAAAAACCGTACACGACTCTAGATTTATAGTCGTCACCAACACAACAAACCGCAAAAGAACTAGAAAATATAAGACATTGATGGGCGCAAAATTTAAGAGCATTTATTTTCTAAATCATGAATAGAATCCTCTTTATTTCATTATCACCTCTAATGACAAAAGGGGATCGAGAACAATAAGATTGAATTGGAATTGGCGTGAAAGTGCCTAGGAAAGCTAAATGGCCTATTAGACACAGACCCTTCTGTCTGATTTCAGGGATCCCCCTTGCACTGCAAAGATTTGATTTAAGGTGCAGTTTAGTGGTCAAGTCTTTTTACGTTTTATTATTCCAATAAAATAAAGCGGAATATGTATAGTAAGTTCGACACATGATGGATCCCCCATTTTCCGCAACTCCACGACTAGCGCGTATTTTGCGTGAATTCACACATATCTTTGAATTTCTTCGCCAATATGTGCAGGTTGCATCACGATGTTTTCCTTCACCGTAAGAGCGTCGGGAATAAGTATAAGTATGATCAAATACTAACAAATTCCATTGGATTCAATTTTATGATACATATTATTATCATAAAATATAGACTAATGTATATTTAGATTTAATTGTATTATTTTTAAACAATTGAGTAAGGGGAAAACCCTCAGTGTACGATTTACACAGCGCCATCCGCTGACTCAGTATTGACTCATGTATTTCCGAATTGCAATTAAAAGTATTGGTGTTTGAAGAATGGCCAAATCAAATCATTGTATTTTACATAATAGAAATCCGTAAGAATCATTTTGCGTCATATTCCCGTTATTTTTATACAAATATAACATTATCCAGAGAATTAAATGAAAATTGTAACCAACAGAAATCTTTACATTTGAAAGAGCAATATAAAAACCGCTTATTCGTAAGATTCTACTTTTCTTCATAAAGCCATCAAGCTTCAGAAACTTCATTCTCCTGAATGCTTTACTATCCCTCACCGTGTAGAAGCAATTTTTCTTTCCTTATTGAAAGACCTACAATCTCGCTCGTCCTTTGTGTTTCTACATTGTGTGCCTTTTGTGGTTTCGCCTAGTCTCGATGTCTAGGTACGCTGCTTTTAGTTCCAGAGTTCTTAAAACCACCCAATGCCTACCCCAGCTCGGTGACTAGTAGTGATGTACGCTTTCGATTTTTTTACACAATTAATCGATATTTTACTTAATTACTTAATATACCTCTGCAAGAATTTAACTGTGTATTTGAATTTATAGGTTTTAGCTGGCAATAGATTTAAAAAAAATCTTGCACCTAGAAATCTCACATTTAGTACTTTCCTTTAACTTCATTCATTCGCACTTTCTTAAACATTAGTTGGTGACTTTCTTTTGTCTGATAAAAATAAAAATTGTTCTTTTGCCTTTTCCATATATGTTTTATTTAATTCTCTAAAAAGCTTTACAAACACAATATTGTTTGAAACTCGTTCCTTGTTTTTTTTTTATTTTCTATCGATATGTAAAATGGATTGTTACATTCCCAATGCAAATAGTAGTTTTGAGTGACTGCAAGCGAAACCCTACAAACAATACACGTCGAGTCAATCTCACCGTGAATGAACTGTAGCTATACTGCAAAGTACTGTTGTTGTACTGTACTGCATTGTAGTGTTCTGTACTAGTCTGTGATATTGTATGGCCTGTCAATGTTTATATGGAGAGGGAATCGACGGCCACCTTACCTCTTAGCATCAGACACGCCACCGTATTTCATTCTGTTGCCCGTATTGTTGGCGGAACAAAAAACCATTTTGTTTGTTTTGTTGTGTCGATTTTATATATTTTTTAATAAACTGGGCTTTTGTTCAGTTTTATTTTACGTTGTTGTGGAGACTATGTTGTTGAGTTTTAGCCTGGTAGAGTATGATGTTTTGTTTTTATTTTCTGACATAAATTATAGCCAAGACTATTGTTATAAATAAGTTCTTATTGTATTTGGTACAAATAGTTTTATTGATTAGTGTATCTACAGAACATTTTGTATTTGTAACGTACTAAAGTTCAACTATAAAAAGACATAATTTAATGTTTTTCTGACATAGTTTGTTTGTCAGACTATAAATTTAAAAAGCGTTTTTTTGCAATTTGCCTTTGCTTTTACATTGCTCTTCACGGACGATAAATACGTGATGGACTCAGCGTGGAATTGAAGTAAATCTCTTTTCACTGAAACATTTCTCTTTTCCGTCTATGTTTTTATTTTTAAACGTGCTTTTGTTTACGAATATTAAACCGAATCGTTTTGTACATTTTTAAAGTCTTTTGAAAGAGTTTTTGGTTCTTTTTTTATATTGCTTTACTTTTTAATCAAGGAACTGTTCATTTATTTATTTGTTATGAATTCATTTAAGAACTTTCAGTATGTACTACTAAAGTCAAGTTAACTAAAGCTTAAAGAGGGCGCCAAACTTTTAAAACTTTATATTCCTTATTTTATAAAGCTTTCTTCGCTAATACTTTTATATTCTATGCTAATTAAATTCCAGGTTTTGCTAAAACTTTGTCTTTCATTCATTCGAATATTATTTAAGTAGTTATTTTAATAGAGTTTTTTTTTAATTTCAAATCTGTAAATGATAAGAATGTTAAAGTAAAAAAGTGAGTAGATGATGATAATGAGTGTTATTGTAACTATAATATTGTATTTCACATATTACTACCTAAGTACTAGGTAAACATAAGATGTGATAGTTTAACCTTTACCAGGCCATCCGATCGATAAACTAACAAAAAATGTAATTCATAGGCAATATATTACAGTATAGTATACGAAGCTATCAAGAAAACATTAAGACAAGGAGCAACATGCATCATGCCTTTTTTCTCCACAAGGGGAGAGCAGTAGGTAATAATTATTTCCAAATTAACCGAAGGCAGGGCCACCGCGTGCGCTAAATTAAATCGAACGTCAGCCTTCAGATGGACAAGCGAACCGTTAGGCAGTAATGGCGTCATCAAAATCAACGGCAAAAATGTGTTGCAAATGGCGACCGCGTAGACTCGTTAGCTGGAAAAGGCGGGAAAT
The DNA here is from genome assembly GCA_013186455.1 of Papilio dardanus tibullus. Classification (NCBI taxonomy): domain Eukaryota; kingdom Metazoa; phylum Arthropoda; class Insecta; order Lepidoptera; family Papilionidae; genus Papilio; species Papilio dardanus. The sequence continues at coordinate 719,769 of QDHC01001518.1, read as the reverse complement.
TGCCTGGTGATTTTTACCCCTTGATGTTTTGTCATTAGATCCTTTTGGTGATTAAATGTTATAGCTTCTTAATGTGTTACTATCGGAAAGTTTTGTGTCTTATAAAAAACAAGAAAAAGACAGGTGAAATTAATAAAAAGTTGAAGTATGCAAAATGCCTCATATTTTTTCCAATTAGTGTTACTTATGATTAAAAAAAAGATTTCGTGCACCTGCACCACCTTTGCTCTTAAATTATAACCACCTGTCGGATATACGCCAAATCGATCTTACGAAAAAAGTAACATATCTTAACGTCTTATAATAGTTGTAACTCTTTTCGTAGGATGTTGAGCATGAATAGATATAAAAATATACAATTATGTAGGTATAGTTTAGGCATTTAGCGATCAATTTCCATTTGTCGTAGCGCCCCGGGCCGTGAGGTCAACACGGATCACGCATCTCTCCTAAACGCGATTAACGACCACCGCAGGCCCCAGCTGTCCTCCGAACACTTTTTATAACTACATTAATGACTGTTTTCCTTTCTATCCTAGCGTTTTTTTTTGGCTAGAGAGAGCGTAGGTGATGGCAACAATTAGTAATTCGTCCTTAGTATCTCTGTAGTCATTATTTATTTATTTTAAGATATAGTTTACATTATGATATTTTGATACTTTGGGTTCTTAAACCTGTCGGTTTGTAAGAACCGTGCACATTCTCGTAAAGGTAGTTCGATATTGTTTTTAAATAAATGTGACGAATACGTCTTAGACTTAACATTTTCGTATCTGGTCCATTAATATTTAAGAGTTTGTAGGATAGGGTTAGTACTCCAACAAGTTCATTTAGAATTCAGACTAAAATTCTCGAGAGTACTCAGTTCTACGAACATAGACTAAACAAAATGTTATCTACGCAATGCCTATTACTATTTCATACATAAGAAACTTAAGCCCAATTTCCACGCTCGACTCGTCCGGAGAGAAATTTAAAACACGTCTCGTTGTAACGTAAACGTCAAGGTAAGTGGATCCCGCAACTTTGCCGAGTAGATATTATTATTTCATAGCGCCTCTGTATAGACCATTAGCATAAAATATCCAAGTGAACACTCCACTCAGTAAATTGTGCTCGCAAAATACAGACGGTCCTGTGTGCGGTAATTCCTTCTTGCAGAGCTAACATATTTTACACTTCGAAAATTATGTTCTACAGCTAGGTTAAACATGGAATTATACGTAACTATATTTTATACATTGAAATACTACAATATTTAGAATCGTGAGCAAACTTAACGAAGCAACTAATTGCATTACATCACTTAACCTCACTTTAACATCCTTCATGCTAAAGAGCACGAGCCCCAACGTCACTTAAACTAGGCCCAAACAATCCCAAAGTCTGTATTAGATTCCTCAGGACGGCTGCAAGTTAGTTTCGGCACAGATTAGTTCTAGTCGAGCGAGTTAGTCCCCCGGGCGATCGGGAGTGCATATCCTTGTTAGACATGAGACTCCTGTAACTTATTTCAAGTCGAATACAAACTAAAGTCGTCTACGTATTCTTATTTGCATATATTACGTAGGACTAGTAATTGAAAGGGTCCAATGAAAAAAATAAAGACTAAAGACACGAACAGTGCCAAATTTTTGTTACGGCATCCTCGAACTGGATGGCAAAGATCGGTCAGCCCTCTTGTATTCTGGTATAATAATTTGGTAGTCCACAATTAACTGTGGCTCAGCAAGACAAGGTACTCGTACAAAATAATGACAATAAATATCACTTTTCATATTCAAGTGAAATAAAATAATTAACCAAAAAAATATCAACAATATTTTACTCTCGTGGATTATCCTGGTGTAATAAATTACACACTTCCGGAAACAGTAATTTATCATGAATATTAGGAAAATTAAATAAAAATATAAAAAGCATCGCCCCAGATAAGAACGCTTTCACGCATGCTTACCTCCCTCTCGGTGAAGCGACGTACATTTCAAAAAGGGATTTGCGAAAGGACTTTGCCGCACCAGCGGCGAACGCTGCAGTCAAATTAGAAGGGAGGATAAATAAGGGAAAATTCATTCACGACCTAAGCTTATCATATACTCCTACTTTTATTTGCTTTGGATATCTTCATTCAGTTTTTGAGCAATGATATGATTTGGAATTTTCAATTTTTTTTATTTATGCTTGTGGTTTAGTAGATGTCAGTGACCATCTTACTTGACTTAACGTTGTACGACCTTACACCTAAAATACTCAGATATGTTCAAATCTTAATTACCAGCTTTTCCAAAAAGTAGCCATTATACTATGAACTCTAATTTTAACATCATTTTCGCCGAAGAGATTTATTTTAGGTGTAATATCGTGTACCCCATGCTTTATAATGCCGGAGGCGTTGCGGTAATTATTCAGAAGGCATTCAAAAGCATCTGCGCGCTCCCAGTCTCCCGGTATACGGGATTTTTTTTGTCTTAGAACATCCCTCGGATAAGAACCTTACGGAGTAGATAGTGTCATACAAGACTGCTAAAAGCGCACTCCAACCTACGATGAATTTTTAAATTATTTTTAAAAGTTATTATGAAATTCTTCACTCGAGTTATTTATGACTATGAATGTTAGATATTTTAGATTAAAACTGTCTTTGCTTAAAAGAACAAAAGTCTGTATTAAAAACTACTGCAATTTAATAATTAATATCGTAATCCCATTGATCCGATTTTATGCCACCTAAAAAATTTTTTTTTAGTAGTCAAAAGAGGGCGCCTCAATTGACTTCCGGCGACTTTCACTTGTTCCTTGTAGTGATATTTTTTAAGTTATTGTTAGTCGTTAAGTTATATTTTTTTATTTTTTTTTGTATTATAGACGTTGCATTATCTTTACTGTGTCCGATACGATAGAAGTTTTCTTTTGAAAAAATTGTCGCGTCGCTAACCCCGAGGGGGATTTAGACGGCGATTTTAATTAGACGGTGCAAGCACA
>QDHC01001518.1:684621-697341 GCA_013186455.1 Papilio dardanus tibullus | reverse complement strand
TACAATACATATTCGCAAGCATAATGGCACAGATTCCATAAGTAACGAGGAATGCGGAACCAAAGTGTGTCACCGATGAAAAAAGAAACTAAGATAATTAGCTGCTTTACGCTGCGTTCATCATGCCAACCAATATTATTAATTAATGTAAACTGTCGCATGATTGTTGTAATTAGGTTTTTATTAGATTAGCTGTTAATAGAAACAATCGCCAAATAGATGCAAAAGCAATGTTTGTTATAGAATAATATTAACCAAATAGTCACGACGTATATTATATTTTCGGTTAAATCTTTGATATCGGAAATTATGTAGAAGGGTTTCTGTTCCAAAAAATCTGGGCTAACAAGGCTTGTGCTTAGATATTGCTATTTCAGTATTTCTTAAGAGAATAAGAGAGACAATATGATTGCCATTTGAAACGTAAAGAGCAAAACCTTGGTGTTAATACTTAATACACATATTTTATGAGGTTACCGAGAACATTTCTATGGTTATTAATTATATTTTGAACTGCAAAGTTCTGTATAAATGTACTTAATAAGGTTTCTGTCCACGGCGTGTATTTATGGTATATTCTCGCTGGCTCGCTATCGGGCATGTGCAGGTTTGTGCGAAGATCGCTCGACGCGATAGCTGCTAAGGGGACGATGCACTTTATTGTTGCATAACCTGACTCCGCCGAGTTCCTGTTTATTGTTTTGTGCAACTTCGATTTTTCTTAATTTACACTACAGGTTCTATAGTGATCGGATTATCGATTTATCTTGTGTATATTTATTTACTAGCTGTTGTCCGCGACTTCGTCCTCGCGGAATAAAAAATATAGCCTATGTTATTCGGATATAATATCGCTTTCTAATGGTAAAAGAATGATTGAAATCGGCCCAGTAGTTCTTGAGTTATTTCAATACATACGAATAGAAGTTTCTCTCTTTACAATATTAGTATAAATTAAGACTAAAAGTGTACTTATGATTAAAATATTAATTGAGGAATACTTGCTCACACATAACACATATTTTACAAAATACAGTCTTGAGTTTTTATTTGAATAGAAAAACAAATGAACACGTAGACAAATGTAGCCCTCAAAAACAAAAGCAGCGATGCTTTTTCATTAAGATTGATTTTCAAATATTTAAATTATTAAATGGAGATCAACATATAAAATTACTTCTTTATAATTTAACAAGATTTAAAATTACACAATATAAAACATGTTGCACACTGATGTGTCATTACTGCAAGTCAGTGAACTTGTCAGTGTGTAATCCATTGATTATACACATATGCTATGTTGTAGATAAGGTAATAAGAAACTTAATCAACCAGTAACAATTCTCGGAAGAACCTACTTAAAGATTGGCAGGTACTATTAATAGGCTCGGTTTTCATTGTTGAAATACTTGTATAAAACACTAACTGTTCCTCGACTTCGGTCCCGTGGAATTAAAAAAATATAACCTATGTTACTAGGGGATCATGTAGATTTTTAACGATGAAAGATTTTTTCAAATCGGCCCAGTAGTTCTTGAGTGATTTCAATATATACAAAAATACATTTTTTTTCTCTTTATATTATTAGTATATACGTATAACTTACAGACAGGAGAACAAAAACATATTTCGTTTAGTTTTATTTAATATCCTTAATGTTTCATTTAATATTTAAGTAAAACATTCGTATGCAATAGTCACATAACTTACGAATGCCCACGCGCCGAACTAGTATAATATCGCAGTTAAATTTAACTCGGCCAGCTATCTCTAGTACTGTATTAAGCCGGGCACACACATCTTGTCTCAACTGCATAGTTTTAACAAAACAGTCGGACTATTCATTATAACTGAAGGTGTGTTGCTGGCTTTAACTGCCGTTTAGTAATCTGGCCTTTGTACTGAACGCGATGCAAAATACCTTAGAAGGCGTGCTACAGCAAAGTTTGAGATAAGAGAGAATTCATTAAGAGGAATCCGACGGGGTATGCTATCGGATATCTTTGTTTTAACAAAGATTCTTTAAAGTTACGCTGAATTACTAGTTACTTGTACAAAAAAGTATGCAGACATTACATGGTAACACTATTGCTTTTTTTTTAGGTATTAATCGCTATCCTTTAACAAAATATTGTAGGTTGTAATTCTACTATTTTTATAAGAAAATTAAGTAAACTAATTGTATTATACACGGCATTTTGGGTAATTTGCTTCATTTGTATTTAAAAAAAAATGCAAACTTTTTATTTCAAAAGGATATTTAGGAAACGCATATAACTACTGTTAGCGCAGTTTCCCGTTGGGTCTACAGACTACGGTTTGGCGGTTTGAAAACTCGACCGGCAAAAGTTTAGTTTGCGTGCACCATTAAAACTTCGCGAAACTAGTCACAGTCGAAATGCTTTCTGGTGGCATTCTGAATATCGTATCTATTATTAAATTTAAATGATACGAATACTTCGTTAGATGTCTATAAATATTATACGTACTTTTAGGATAAAATTTCAAACATTGTGTCGAAATCTTTTTCATGGAGTAACTAGCAACTACTCTCTTCCCGCCCGCAAGCCTTGTTTGCACCAGGATAGTTTTTTAGTTGATTAGCAAGTAATTTAGTAACTAAAGGTGTCCGAACAACATTTTAATTGAGTAGATTTTTAATTGTTCGGACACGTTTAGTTACTAAATTACCTGGCAAACAAGGCTTTAGGTTACTCAGTCTAGTTGTTAATGTGAGAGCAAAAGTAAGTTGCTCTCACATTAACAACAAAACCGGCTACATATCATCAAAATTATATAAAACTTTCAAAGAAACAAATGACAAGGAATATGTGCTTAAATAATTAACAGGGTTTTACTTTTAACAGGTATTTGTACGTTTAACAAAATACAAACAATCGTGCTTTTTGCACTTTGCGCATCTAAAATCCTGTTATTTCGTAACGGTGTATCGAGTTAAGACAATTGCTTTATCGTTTATATCATACTTCGTTTACAAACATTTACTTTACAGAGAAATAAGTACGTTCTTGGAATTTAAAAGTTATTACTTATATATACGATAAAAAAACAAATATAAAGATACAGATCATAAAAACAATAATAACAAAACTCAAGCCCGTAAATAGATAGATAGGCATAGATATGAATTTTCATTTGGCCCGGTCTTGACATACCTCTCGTCTCCGTAAAAATAAGAATAGTCCTTGATAATTAAAGTTATCATTTAAAAACGGATAGACGGAATCGGAGTTATCGTTTTTTTCCTAGCCAAGCAAAAGTCAACCCGTTGTTTGTGAAGCTATCAAGATAATTGGGGTCGCACTAACATGTCCGCTAAATGCCCCTTGTTAAGTACAATTGCTACTTTCTCCGTTGATTGCTTTATTAGAGACCCTTTAATTAAGTCTATTTATATAGTGGTAATGTAAAAACAACCTAGTATTCAAACACAAAAACAATATTATTTTATTTACGGAACTTCTTTGGTATATTTTACATAACTTAAGGGAAAAATATTGTGACTAAATGATTGAAGTAGACAACCTACTCAACCCAGAATTGTTTATTGTTGTTGGTTTGTTGGTGTATTGTTTATTGGTCGTTAAGGGAGACTAGTAAGACAAATCTACACTAAGGGACTCTTTAAGTAATCATTAAACGACTCCTTATGGGTCATCGTAAGAATTGTGCTAAAGTATGAATACATATAGATAGTCAAAGTAAATGCAAAATTAAAAATATGCAAATAACGTCACGTATGCAAAGAATTGCAGATTATAAAGATTATAGTCTGAATAAGGCTCGAGTGCCGAAACATGTACGACATATTCCAAATTAATGAATACAGCGAATCGAATGTGAAAACGTCAATTTTATGATTATAACATGGACAAAAAGCAGACCCTTTTTTAAAAACTAAATTGAACCTGTTTAATATAACTCGTTCGCTGACAATCACAATAAAAACTTCGTACGTAAAAACGTTTATACTTTTGGTATAAATTGGTCTTTGCTGTTCCTATGAGGTTAAATGGATTACATTGTCTTATTCGCGCCATTTTCAATGCTAAACGCTATTTATTTTGTGGTTTGCATGTCAAAAGATCGGTGAGATTTTTTGTTTTTTCTTTAAATGAACTTTTCATTTCACCTCGTGTCTGTTTTAAGCCACCCTATTTGCTCCTCTCTATTATTTTTGTTAAGTTGTCAAATTCTATACTTTAAACGATCTTATTAGAGGCTATCACTTAGATTTTAACATGGCCTCTTAGACCTTATATACATTTAATTATCTTTAGATATCCTTAGTTAATCTTAGTTATCAAGTGCTATGAATTTCGTGTACCAACATTGCAGACGCGCCGGAGATGGTCGATCAAAACTATGCAAAATGTTTTCCACAAGCATTTCCGGTGCACTGTAGCCAAATGTAGGTACGTAATATGAGGTCGGACGCATCTTGTGGTGGCATGCAAGTTGCATGGAATTTAATATTGCACATGGGGAATGTTGTTTACAATGTTAACATATCCTTTAAAATATAGAAGAAAATAAAGATAAGTTAATATCATAGTACATTAATGGAATTATACATTTGATTATGTTTTTCAGGTATATTTTATATGGATATAAATTATTTAAACAGATTTCTCGTATCGAAGTTTATAGATACTTAAGTTTTGTTTATATCGTAGTAAATTTATAGCCGGGCAAATGTACTGCAATTAAGTTTCGCAACAATTCGCACGTGCCATTATAACAGTATTGTACAATTACAAGATGGCGACGCGAGAGGCGCACGCGCATGTCGCAAGACTCTCGCCCACATTGGCATCGAATCACTTTGATAGAATGACATCGTTTCATACGAATAAAATAATAAGAATAGACAATCTGCCATAGAACGTAGAATGAAAATCAGTAATTGGAAATTAAGGATCCGAACTGACTGCTCTTAAGCAATACAAACAAGTGACCCTTTACACTTTCAAATCGTTAAAGCTATTTAGGCAGAAGAGCGCAATAAATAGGATAAATTTTACAATCAAACCGTTCCAATCACAGTCGTATTTCATTTCTTTACGGCATACAGTATGTAATGTCCTTCACTTCATAAGCACTTTTATACTAACATTTCTCGGCAAATTAACGCTCCCAGGACGAAGTAATAACATAGTCCACTTAGTGCGCCATGTCGTCCGAAACGTACACGCACTGAAAATTGAAAGAGGGTCGCCATCTGAGCGGAACTAAAATAAAGCAAATCATTATTGAACAAGAACTTTCCAATAAAATTATTTTTAGTTTCTTTTTTCGTAATAGAACTAATCAAAACTATGTCTAGTTATATTTATTTTGATATAACTTTATCTTTAGTAATAATAAGAGAACAATTTATAAGTTTCATATTATTAGTGTTAAAATATGTACTGTCGAAGTATTGTATGCAATGTTACTAAAGAATCTAATGCTATTTCAAAATCGCAGGCGCCTGTGCTCCTTCAAGGGAAAGTGGAATAGATAACAAAATAATGTATAGTTGCATATCTGTACATTTAAAATACTAATTATGACATATAAATATATAGTTTTAACTAAAGTTAGCTAAAGTTAAAGTTGATAATGGCTATAAATGTCACGGCTGGCGGTCAAAACTAAAGTAAACTATACAAAGGGCTTTTCGCTGCAAATAGTTTAATGGAAAGTCTGGAGGGGTATTCAGACGTTCCGCAAGCTTGAGTCCGGACGTTTTGACTACACCTGTCCGGAGAAGAGGCCCTATACTTAATTGTCGACATAATTGGATTGTTACAGAGAATTTCTTGAACCCTAGTACTTATGTTTGCACAAATGACATGTTATTCACACAGGATATTTTCTGACATGTCTTGGTCGATACGCACAAAGATTAGGTCATTTTAATGCATTTTCTCTTTTAGATAAGCGTATGCTAGATGGTTGCCTCCTATTTTTCAGCTCCCGACAGCCCACAACTGTCCTTCTATTCAAAACTTACCATAGCCTACAATTTAGTATTCCTAAGCTTTGCAAAATATGTTTTGTTGTCGCTGTGTAGTAGTTTATTTTTCTAAGAGCATTTAGTGCACAAACTAAATACTGAAAGACTACATTCATTTAGATATTAAACCTTCATTCATGTCATTATGAAATAGAATGTTTTCTAAGTTAAATTGAACTAAACCGTCCCTCACACGAATAGCACTCTGCCTCATTAGTCCCTACTTGTCTCTAAGTCTCGTTATGAATGTTTCAGAGTCAATTAGACCCTAGTCCGGTCTAAGTTTTGAGAGTATGTCATTTACTTTAGCACTAGATGGCCTTTTAAATGCCGGAAGCGTCTTCAATTATGTTTGAAGACTGCTGTCAATCTGTTATTCAATCAAGGAAGATTAATAAATTAGCGTAATATTGCAAAGCACTTGTTACCTAATCGACTTATCGTCTTCCTGAAATGTGATATCAAAATAAAAATAAATGCACACGTCTATAACCTAGATTGGAAAGAGGAGGGTTGGAAAGTCGGAGGGAAAGAGCTTCAGAGTTTCGCAAATAAAAAATCGTAAGACTCATATTTGCTTTAACTTGTGCGTTATAAGTTTGAACGGGCTACTATCTGTAAATTAAAAAATGATTTTAATAAATACGTAATATGCAAGGTTCGATAAAAATAAGTTATTTCAGTCTTAAACACCCGTATTTTATCCATCTATTTCATATCTAGTGAAGGTTCTTTACATAACAGTCACCAATAATTTTCTCAAAATAAGGCAGCTCGGTACATGCGCATAAATTGAACAAAGCGTTCTCCATCAAGCCTGTGAAATTGATTGAAAATGAAAATGCTTTTAACTTAAGGACCCGGGAGTGAGAGGATCAATTTTCTTTACGTATAAATATCTTACGTTTATATCTAATGGGTAATTTATATATAATCGGTACTGGAGACTAACTAGCTTACTGCAAATCGTTAAGAAGTTTTATAAACAGTCTCTTAGTGTAGAAATTTGCTCTAAGAGCACTCAGTGACCACATAATGAGTTCCGAGAATTAAAATGATAAATAACTTCAAAATGATTCGACTTTCATGTTAATTATCGTAACTTAGAAAAGAAATATAAATTCCAAAGTGCAAATAAAGATTAGGGTGAACTTACCAAACTTTTCTCCCTTTAATCATAATTATTTTTTCTGTCGCGTCTCCAAGAGGCTTTCCCCTGGCGACTCCCGTGACTGGCTCCCGACAGCTTTAATTAAATACGATTTAAGGCTTTAATGGGTCTGTGACAATTTTTCAACTAACTTGCCTTAACTTGCTTATACTTCATCGATTAACACTTGATATCTGTTTGTCGGAATACTTCCAAATATTGAAATCGTTTTGCATTTAAAATTTGACTATTTGGTTCAATTATATTAATGGTCCAGAACGTACTCGTACATTCAAATCAATACTTTTAAAGCCGGCTACACACGCTCAGTAACAGCACAGTTTTAATTGTACAGTTCGACTGAGCAGTTAAAACTGACGTGTAAAGGCAAAACTAAGAGCTGTACAGCTTGACTGCGCAGTTCCAATTGTCGTATGTAAGTGTGCAGTTAAAACTGAACGTTTGTAGCCAGTTTATTTGATATATCGTATTATTCACATTTGAAACATGTTGACGTTTCAAAACAATAAAATTCACTGTAAAATGTTGTCACCATCTGTAATGCGAACTCGGTGCACTTTATATTCGCTCGCATCCCTGTAGATACAATTCTGTTTGCATAAAATTGAATTTCTCGCATACGCGAAGATATTATATTCTCACTTTACTCCTTTATAGCGTTGCAACGTGTTAAGGGAATTCAATAAAATAGTATTATTAGGTTTACATTGACATATTATCTTTAATAAAGGCGCCTAGTTGTAGTTAGTTGCTGTATTGATCGTGTAACTTTGCTATGAAATAATTGACAGGCGCTATGTTTCCGTAAGTTTTAGTGTCTTGCGTTGGTTTAGAATTTTATTGATATTTACAATTGTTATGTCCATATAATGTAATTGATTCTTATATGTTTTTTTTATTTTTTCAGGTAATCATAAACTAAGGATGTTATTTTAAGGGCCTTAAAAAAGTGAGTAAAATATCTAGTTTTTTTTAAACAAAGTAGTAAAACTGTTATCAATATGTAAGTTCGTATGTATAATGAAGTAAAACTTATAGAGAAATTTAATTCTATGCTTACTTTGAAGTAAACATACACTAGACACAGCAAAGCTACGTAATAAAATAGAGAGACATGAAAGCGAATGAGACGTCTATTTAAAATTATTATCGCAACAGAATAACGCGAACACGCTGTACAACATATAACACAAGTTTTGCACTAAAATATCAAACTGTGTAGACTAATCTAGTCTTTAACACATTGTGATTAAGCTCATAATAGTGCTTATACTTATAAGTAAAGGTAACGCAAAAGGAAGGCGGAGTTTGTTAATGAATTCACTACTCTCAGGTAACAAAAGAGCCGCTGTGAAGGGTGTATTGGTGTAGAGAATATTATAAAAGCATCCTCTATTAGTTTTCACGAAAATAATATTTAGAGAGACGTTAATGTAATTTTAAATGAAGGTGAGCCCGCGGTAATAACGTTTAAATATAAAATAATGTTGTGTATTACTTTACTCTAAGCTTTAAAATTTAATAAATATGAAGTACATTACATTTTCGGGGATTACAAGAAACTGAAATTCTTACAATTTTTTTATACGGGCAGGGATGTTTAAGTGACTAATTCCACTTGGCGAGTGACCTTTTTTGGTGCAAATTTATTATTTTCGGTGCTTTTAGGAGAAACGTATCAGAATAGCCGTTTTACCAAAACTAAATGAAGTAAGTAATAATTTAATTTGACTACTTATACTTGTACTTAACTATTGTATAGTTCCTCAGTCACGTCTGGGGTTCGTTAACGCAATTTATACAGTGCCCGGCTCTACACAATCGCATTGCTAATTGTCACTTTCTTTGGGGAACTCCATCTTGTTAGAGAAATTAAACTAACAATTAGTACTAGCGCTTTGAGTGTGCGAAAGGATACTTCAATAGTACTATAGAACATTCGTCTTGTTTTATTATAGACCATAGACATCCAATGCTACGTTTAACAATACAGTTGGGTGCCTTGCAACTGGAAATAAATTATATTCTCCCATTTCACTCAGATTTCTTTTAATATATGTGTCTGTCTTTTTGGGTTACAGGCGGGAGTGTTTTGTTTCATTGTTTTCTTCTATTATGTTACCATCAATGCCCTTATCAAACGTTCATCAATGTAGCAGGCAAACTCTTAATGTTGTTTCTCGACAAATTACGCAATTTTGATAAATATTTTCGTGGCTATCGCCTATACCGTCCCTTAATCCTAGCGAAGGTTAAAATCAATGAAGTCCCGACGGGCACAGACGGGGCGCTTGACACTTAAAAATAATTTATACCGACTCCCCTTCATTAGCCTCGTTAACTTACAAAATATTTTCTTGTCAATTGTATTGAAAACGCTTTGAAATTGATTTTCTTTTACAGCAGGATCTAATCTCCTATCATAATACGTAGAAAGAATTTGTGTAAATAAAGTTTTGATATTTTTTTTTGTTACTATAAATATTTGATACCTCAGTTGAAGCTAACTAACATTTTTTAATTCGTGTTTGTTATGCTATCGTTTTAAGCTCTGTTTCGAATACCAGCTGTTGTATGTTTGCAACAAAAAGTTTGTTTTGTTAGCTACAATTTTCTATGTCACGCAAATGAATATTGTTTCGAGCTTTGTCTACTAACATGTTACACGAAAATTGAATTGCAAAATTGCAAATGAAAAGACATCTTATGAACATTATGTGATATGTTTCCGATGTTTTCGCTTTATTTATTAGAAGTTATACACAGTTTTTAACGCTTAATAAACTCGTGTTGTCATAAAATTGCTGTAATTATACACGTGAATTTTAATTCCTTGAACTACGATTATCAATTTTTGTTATATTTTATTTGGACACGACAAAACAATATTTTCAAAAAGTGTCATTTTTTCCCAACATACGTTGTCGTAAATAACTAAAGTATGGTATAAACTTCATTTCTTGAATTATTAAATGTTATGACCCAGCACTTAATAAACGGCCTGGAAGTAATTGCAAGGCTTGCGAGAACTTTATTAATTGCAATTTAAGTCTGCTGTTTCATTACTTACAGATTATATAATTAAAATTTTATAATGTAAATCTATATTGTAAATGTCTTTGTTAACGAGTTAATAACTTTATTTAGTTAACATTTCGTCATCATCCTTTGTCTATCTTATTTTATGCAAAAGTAGGATTTTACAAAATAATGGAACATAGACAATTCTTACTGTATTCTATTCTAGATTGAATGTTCGTCTAGAATTTGAGGCAACTCAATCAGGTACGTGACATATAATTAGACCATACACCTATTCTAAGTCTAAAAGTACTTAGTTTTTGCTTACGTACTTACTTACGTACTTACTTAAGTACTTACTTAGTTTTAGTACCCCTTTTTTGCTGGTGTGGTAACATCTCTAAAAGTTTCATATATCCTGTAACCACTTGTATTAATATTTATTAAACCCAGTATACACAAAATAGATACTAAACTGTGCAAAGTGAGTACACAGCTTAAGTGAAAGTCACTTACGTTATTCAAACCAGTGGGACTAATTTATTCATGTTGCTGAATCAATCTAAGCACATTTACATCTCTAATGGTATAATTTACATCGAGCCCTAAACTCGCGGTCTCTCCTCCGCAACTCATTTGAGAAGCTTGCATTTTGACTGCGTGCGGATTTAGCGTAGGATTACATTATATTAATATTTTTATACCTATTAGGTACATCTTATTGGCTGAATATTTTAAAATATTATGGCAATGATAACTTCTTTTGGAATAACTTTGTCTCTTACCCTACGGCTTTATTAGACCGCTGTTACGCAAAACTCTCCGTTTTTTTATCGCGAACTTGGTCTAATGAAGCCTGAGAGTTAAAATAGTTTTTTAACCCGTTTCGGGGCTTATTGCTGCCAAACATAGCTCACAAAATTCGTCACCAGATTAAGGTTTGTAGAATTTAATTTTCTTCTTTGATTTAATAATGATTTATAATTTACTATGGTACTACCCTTGCTAATAAAGCGGCACCCCTTTGCAGTATTCGACGTGCGTTTAATTAATTCGAGGACAAAGTAAATCGGGCACCAAATTGTGTCGTATTCAGTGACGTCACGAACGCACGTGTGCACCTGAAGGCATCATTACCCAATAACTATTGATTTAGCAAAACAATAGAAGCTGGAATACTAAAATCGAAGTATTTTACATATAATTAGCAAGAATTATCCGTCGCACGTTGTTTGCTTTCGAAAAATGTTTAGCATTTCGGAAGCATTCAAATCTTAATGACTTGACGTTTCGCTTCATCTTACTTCTTAAGATGGATGGAAATTTGTTTGAAGTTATCTCCGAAACGGCTTAACGAATCTTAGTGATATTTTTCAAAGATGTAGTACATTTTTATTAACGTCAGGAAATGCGTTCATGCACCCGCCGCCGGGCGGTGCAATGGCGTAGGGAGTATCGGACTCGCTGGCTACAGAATGTGACCAGAATAACCACTAAAACCTGACTGCTCTCCAACGCATTACGGCGAGACCACGGGCACCTATCTGGTACGTGCGTCAGCTGCATGCGCAGCTCCCTCAATAAAGATGTAGGACATAGACTGAAACAACACTAGTTTTAAAATATTTGCTACTTAAATTCACGTAGTATTGCAACATTCTGCGGTTTCCTCTTGATAGTTAACGATTGATAAAAACCATAACTATACATGAGACAATCAACAGTACTGCGGATATTGTCTATGCAATGTTGCGATCCAATTATAGCAATAGTTCGCCATCGAAGATAACAAGCGACCGCAGCATCCGATAACTCGATAATGGCTTACCCACAAACCGCCCTCGCGACAGTTGAGATTCAATGATCTCTGTGAATCTGATATTTATAGAGAAAAGTTTTAAAATAATATTATAAGTAAAAAATTACGATACAAATTACATTATATTTTCCACAGCTTCATGTTTCTATTCTAATAAGATTTTTAAGGTTCTTAAAGCCGGTTACAAACGTTCAGTTTTTTTACTGTAATTTTAAAACTGACGTACACTCGGCAATTTGAACTGCACAGTCGAACTCTACAGTTCTCAGTTTTGCTTACACACGTCAGTTTTAACTGCGCAGTCGAACTGTACAGTTAAAACTGAACGTCTGACGCCGACTTTACGGTTGATTTTAGTTGGTATGTTTATTTTAAATAACATTAATGGTGTAGATTGGATTGTCGTGTGAAAAATGTAGTATTACTATCTTGATTATGCAATAATAGAAAAAATATGTCATTTATTGCATTTTTAATTTTAGTTATGGTACTGAAGCGTACTTAATTTTTACAAGAAAAAAGACATCCCAGTTTATGTAGTTGGCAAACCGGAAAGTATAGTTGTTGCAAAGTGGGCCAATTCATACCGATTTATGAGATCGCTGGCTGCTTCCCTTTATGCTTTTACAACGTATTTATCGCTTTATGACATTACCCGGGGACAGTTAACGATAACTTCTCAACGCC
>QDHC01001518.1:670374-681179 GCA_013186455.1 Papilio dardanus tibullus | reverse complement strand
CAACTTCCGTTGAGTGAATTCAATTTTTACTACAACAACTTTAATATCTTTATCTTCGTAGCTGTAGATCTCTGTGAAGAAAATAACTTATATTGTCGAAGTTAGATATTAAATTAGTTACCTAGTATCTAGTTGGGTGATATTAAAATCATAATTCAAGTTAATCTATGGTTCTCAAAAAATGTGTACGAAACCTAGAACTGGGAGACGATTTCTTTTCAATTTGTCAATCTGTTTATTTCGATTTCTCCATCTTATTTAATCATATTCAATTTGTCTAGTGTAGGTTTGTTATTAAAACTGTGTACGTTGTATTCGCTGCTTTTCACTCTATGAAGGTCATCTGTATCTCCATGAGGCACTCGTCACATCCATTGTGCATTGTGGAGGCGCAATGACAATGTCGCTTTCATTGCCAGACGGTTGTCGTGAAAGTTAGGATGTTGTACAATCATATCCAAAATACATGTCTATTGTATTAGCATCCTTTTAAGATCTCCATCTATAAACGTAACATCCTCTATAAGGGCTTCGTTTTAATCATAAAATTGCATCCAATTAATTGGTTGTGAGTTTCCGTTTATCAAGTGTTCTGCAGGTGAGGGTATAAAAAAATTGCGCCTCATTGTAAAATCAAAATCAGACACTGTTTACGAACCTATGGCGGCGTTAAATCTCCTTATCTTCGAAAGCCAGGTGCAAAACCTGAATGTAAGAAGCCGTAGGGCTTATCGAAGTATAATCACAATCGACCTTGCTTGTGTGATTTCTGTTTCGCTCTAAATGTACGCAAAATGCTTATTTTATGGTCTGCTAGTTGTTATTTATGTAGGAAAGTGTTGTAAAAATGGTATAAATGGTATACTATGAAGGGATCTAGTTCCGGACATGCGTATAGGAGAGGGACGGAGATAGCCGGCGAGTCGGAACAAACGTCAGTCGGTGGAGACACGGTCGTCTCGACGCGCGTCCCGTTCGCCTGTGCGCGTACATACGCCGTCCTACGTACACTTATCAAATTTCAATAAGAAAATTTGATACTGTCGTCGAAAATTGTGAAGTGTTGTTGACAAGTTCGCGAGTTGACCGGTAAATCGTTCAAGTTCCTTTGCGTTTTGTTTATTTTTTTTTTGTTTTAGTTTTGTTAATTGCTCGTTTTTTTCTGTTCGGCCTGTTGTGTATTGTTTCGCTGAGTGATAACTCTGTTTCTTTAAGCAGTACGTATTATTATTTTTTTAATTGCTTCATATTATTTGTATTTAATGTTTTTGTATTTTTATTTTTCCATATAGATTAAAAATGATATCATCAACACAGTTGCTTTATCAGTAACGATAAGTCTTATCTGGTAGTTAAGCGTTTTTGTATACGCTAAAGCGTTTTGCGTATTTTGAAACCTGCAGTACTTTAGAAATAGTATTTACCAACGTTCTTTTATTCCTAGCATAAGTTACACTACTATTGCCGTATTATTACATATTTATTAGTTTTACGAACATTAAAAAGCTATATTTCACAAAATGCACAATCCTACATCTTCACTTTGCACTTTTTTGTCTTTTTCTCAATATAAAGTTTAACGTTGACTGAGCTGTCAGCTCCGATCGACATGAAGATCACTTTATTGTAGAATAATATTGTATGAAATACGAGAGACAAAGACGGGATTTGAATAAAAGGGGACCCTTGAAATTGATCGTCTCAACTCCCCAGCTTCTGGTTAACCGAGCCCTTGTGTAGCTTAATTTAATACTCTACAAATTTGAATTTGTGTAATTTTTGTACCTTCCTTACATACGAGTATATCTTTCGTCTACCATTCAATTTAAGACTCGTACTTAACGTAACAATAGACATGGATGTTTCTTTTATCCACAGCAAATCGTAATTTGTTTCAGTAATGTCGAGACCATTGTAAAATATGTCTGTGTTATATTGATACATTGAACACTAACTTATTCTTGATTTTTTACTTACTAATTAATATGCTTTGACGTTGTTCGTTAACTACAGAGTTAACAATTGTTAAGATTAAAATCTCTCAATTATTTGTTGATGTATCCTCGCGTGTCCTCGAATAATGTTGGTTATTTTAAAAATAACGCTTTTAAAATTCAGTAGAGCGAGTCAAGACGTGTCCGATGTCGGGACATCTCCGGCTCGCAACTTAAGCTTCGTAACATTTTAAACGCTCTTAACTTCCTTTAATTCTTGAAGAAACTCGTTCAACGACATTTATAAAAAGTTATTCGTTGAAAGTGTAATTAAATATTTTATTATCATTTAATTTTATAAACCAACGGACTGCTATTTCTTACACTATTATGTTTTTCAAATGCAAATCTTTGCAAGCATTCAACTAAAACTGGTTTTGTGTAATCATATTACATTTTCTGTCCAGTATTTCAACTCTTATGTTGCATTTCTATTCCATTTTAAATTTCTAATAATAGGTAAGCGCACGCGCACCCCGTTTTTTATGGTACAAAATACAATGTAGATCATTCGATCGATATTTTGACCCCAAAATGGTACAAGCCCCTGTTATATTTTTGATGCATTTTGCGCACAGGGTCGTCGGTCGTTGACATTGTTCCCCTAACTTGTTTAGAATCTGCGTATATTATCGCTTCATGTCGGATTAGCAATACGTCATTTCTAAACTTGCTTTCCATTATTGTTAGATTACGGACATTAATATTGACTTAATCTCTCGTATGTCCAGTTACTAGCGTTCCGGACATCAAAACTAAAGTATTAAGCTACAAAAACCTATAATAAATTTAGGATTTAAATAAAATACAATAACAAAAGGGACCTTAATGATCGTTATGACCTTTTATTGTTTCCAAATTAGGTATTCATTGTAAAATAGAAACAAAGAAGTCAAAAGCATACAAAGAAAGAAGAGTTTTTTATGCTGATAACAGACAACCTTGAATAGAAGCAGAAGCAAACCCTAAATGTATGCGCCACGTAATCCCATATCTGTTAATCAAACATTATCATATGAGCAGACGTAGCTTATCGCCTTAACCCTAATTGCGTTCTGATTAAACAATATTGGGACAGACCATTGAGATAAACATAATTGGTCGTATAATTTGTATATCAATGAAATGTGTTGACAAATTAATTCAAAGTCAAGTTATAAACGTACAAGGGGGCTACCCAAAGTACATGCGCTACAAAGCGATTCGATAGCGAACATCAAAAATGTATGGAACTGACAATGACGTTCGATATCTCACACGTGACAAGCAAATGACCTATCGAATGTCATTGTCAGTTTCATACATTTTTGACGATTCGCCATATCGAAAGATACTTTGGGCAATCCCTCAGGTCGCTCGAAAATGTAAAAAAATATTCGTAGACAAACTTGTGAATTTGACATATATTTTTGTATTTAACACCATGAAGTTTTCTTTACTTTGCCAGAATTGGAATGTATGAAGTTATTTCCGTCTAGTAAGTTATAAACTAAATAAGTAACTTCATATAACGTTACATTGTAACTATTAGTAGATAAGGTTTCCGATTATATAGAGTTATTATTAGAAGTACTATTGGTTACTTAATGCGTTTCGTTTGTTCCTATTTCGGTTAATGTCTTTGTTTTGTCGAGAAACATTGAAAAGATCTTAGTTATTAGTTTCGTCGTACTTCATCCCAATTGACTTGTTTATGCTTCAATATTACTACATAGAAAGAAAATATAGAGATTTTCTAAATTGATATTGTGGTTTGTTAGTTTTCTAGACATTTTGGTACGCGATGATTCGTACTTCATTTAAGTCGGCTATAGACGCTTAGTTTTAACTGTACAGTTCGACTGTTAACATTGAAGTGCGTAGGCAAAACTGAGAACTGTACAGTGCAAATTGACGTGTGTGCGTCAGTTTTAACTACACAGTTAAAACTCAACGTTTGCAGCCGGATTGAAACTAACTAATATTTTAAAATGTGTATTCATTTGTTTTACTTTTTTTAAAAAAAGTTGTAAACTAAACAAGGTCATTTATACACATAGACCGTGGGAATGTAATGAAGGGCATATTACCGAAGCAACGTATATTAAGATGGTCCAAAACAATGCGGGTAGAGCGGCGATGTACCGTTAGTTTGACGTTACTCCGCTAGCTGCGAGGGCAACAATCTTCGATGAGTTGCTGGGGATTGCGCGAACGGCACAGTTTTCGCGCGTGCCGGCTAATTTGTTACATGATTCGTGTCTGCAACTATTATACCGAATTATATTGGATCAGGGCCATTGAATACCAGGCTGTCAGAATTCTTAGCTTGGGCTGTACCTAACGTTAGCTGTAATTCCAATATATTGTTGCAGTTTGAATATGATTGTCACTTCCAACGGTATCTTATAAGGATCCTTTTCTTTCAAGGAAATGATGGGAATGGGAAGTGGATATGGGGGAGGGGCGTATAGAAAGAGGAATTATCCTAATGTGAGTCTCCTCCTCCGTAGATTAAGGGAAGGCGACGCATCTACAATTGCAGATGTCTATGGGCAGCGGTCGCTTCGCTATTACAGCGAATCCAGGTGTTTGCTTGCTCGTTCGCCACTTTATAATATAAAAAAAACTTAACGTTATTCCAAAAATAATTAAAACGATTAGTATTGATATCAATCAATAATCCATACTCTACACGTTTTTCATTTATTTAATACACTTGTGTAGACAATTTAAGGGTGTGTTATAAAATAATACAAACTGAACAAGTCAAGTATTTTTCCTTAAGATAATTTTATTGACGTTGATTATACGTTGGCCTCAAATAATAACAGGTTTATTTACTCGCGATTAAAGTTATATGCCATTTAAAAAGATGTAGAGATACGGACTTTTATAACATATGTGTATTTTAATAGGTTAGACCCATTATTATGAAATTATCTATAACATGATCTGAGAAATGTTAGACAAAATTAAGAGTCGGACTCCGACACGACAAACAAAAAATGTAGTCAAACCTGGATAAGCTAGAAACTTGTATAAGCGAGACAAATATCGCGGTCCACTTATCCATGTTCGTCTGTATTCATAATGTTTAAGAAAGACAAACATTTGTTTCTATTCTTTTATCTTCCGAAGCTCCTTTCTTTACTTTATTTTATATTTATTTCTATAATACATACCTAAAGACACAATACTTATAAAAAAAGGTTAAAGGTTTTGACCCATGATGGGCTCCATTTTCCGCAACTCC
Organism: Papilio dardanus tibullus; assembly: GCA_013186455.1. NCBI lineage: Eukaryota > Metazoa > Arthropoda > Insecta > Lepidoptera > Papilionidae > Papilio > Papilio dardanus. The sequence continues at coordinate 675,950 of QDHC01001518.1, read as the reverse complement.
ACGACTAGCGCGTATTTTGCGTGAATACACATATCTTTCAATTTCTTCGCGGATATGTGCAGGTTGCATCACGATGTTTTCCTTCACCTAAGAGCGTCGGTAAATATGTACATATGAAAATCGAAAATACAAAATACTTATCAGATTTTGTTTATTACTATCATTGCTGACAATTACAAGTTAAACAAATTATACATTTGAAATAATCACGTTCTAATATAAATTCGTAATCAAACGTTTTTGCCTGGGGGGCATTGCACCGATGGAATGCGTCCGATTGTGGTTACGAAATGCCATGACTCTGCAATACGACGCAATCACAATGTTTGTGGCTTTATTTACCTCCTCCAAAGAGCATGTTTGCAGTTCTATCTACACGTTGGATAAGCCCTACAGATGGTATAGTTTCACTATTGTATGCTTTATTGCAAAAAGTTTGATGTTAGATTCGTATTCTTCTTGAGAGTCTCATTTGTTGTATATATATACAAGAAAAAAAGAATATTCTTTTTTTAACCGACTTCCAACAGAAGGAGGTAATCAAGTCAATGAGTTTTTTTTATGTATGTTCAAAAATTAAGCAGCTAGTTCTGGACCGATTTACGCGATTCTTTTTTTTATGCGAAATAGCTGCCATTTGGTCCCATATTTACGTTAAAAAAAACTATTTAGTAGTTTTTGAGGTATTTCTAATAAATATGAAAAAAAAATGGACCTTTTTTGCTTTCTCGGCTTACGTAGCTTAAACTAAAGGCTCTATGAAAATTTCGGTATTACCAGATTGTAGCTCTTTAAATGTGCTAATTTAAAGTCCGCGATGGCATATATCTATGTTCTATGGTTTTCTCACAAAAACCATTTTTTTCATAAAATCATTTTTGTATAATGACTTGTGATCTTTGGGTTTAGATATTTCGTGAACATCTCGGCGTTCCGCGATTTTACAAAAAAAATGTCTTATGACGTGCAATTGTTCTATGCACCTATATTGGGATAATAGTAAAGGTTGTTGCTTGAAGTCTTCCAGCTTTGTAACACTTGAAAGAGGCTTACACTAAGAGGATATTTACAGTTTAAATTGTCCTTGACCACTGAATAGAATTAACCTTTGCAGAACATTAAAATGTTATTTCTAAAACACCTAGAAACCTTACATATTTTTTATTAAATTGATTACCACATAAGTGGATAATAGAATTGATACTTTATAGATTGGATATAGGTTAACAACTTTCAGAGTGAGCAAAAAATATGTTTGCTATGAGCTTGCTAATGTGTAATTAGACCCATGATTCAATTATGCGGAAGTATTAAAATATTATAAACAAATATTGCTTAGGTATAACGTTTTTATCGATGTTTTTTCTATAACGCGGATCTAATAACAGATTTGAATTTTAATTTACAAATAGATTAATGATATAGGTTTAAATTGCACCTTTTTATATTTTCTATTTGAAATATAACTTTCATTTAATTAAAATTGTCTATTATTAAACTAGAATTTACTAGTTAATAGTTTTTTTAGACTATTAATTTAGATTTAGTTTTAAAAATTAAGCTAGTAACTTTAAAAAATAAAAGTAGTCCACGGCAGCGATTAAAACTGATAATAAATAATAGCATAATGGTGCAATAAAAATTAACTGATTTTTATTATGTAAGAGACACACGAAAGTCGTTCATTGCATAAGAATGTTTTTAATTTCACTTTAAAGCTTTAGGTACCTAAATAACTGGTAAAAAAGGATTATTTTTATTATTATTTGCAATTAAGTCAATTGCCTATTTTATTTAGGTTACTTGTAACTAAAGTTCGATAATAGTAACAATACGGTGAAGGAAAACATCGTGATGCAACCTGCACATATCGGCAAAGAAATTCAAAGATATGTGTGAAGTCACGCAAAATGCGCGCTAGTCGTGGAGTTGCGGAAAATGGAGCCCGTCCTGGGTCGAACTACATTTATATTTAGTTATAATACTTTTGAAAATAAAATGATAAACCTACGCTAATAAAAACCAGCTAATTAAGTGTAATGCGTCCACAATTGAGACCATTCATAGGTTTTTAATTGGCACGTACATTCGCTAATGTCCGAGGCGGAAGGCGGCGGCCATTGTTCCCGCTCCTTATACTGCGGATAGCGGTGCCTTCATACGCTCCCCGATGCGCCCAAATTCTACGAATGTCTGCATTCATTAACTAAATACGGCTTCCATTAATCGAATGGAATCGCGGACTTCTTGCTTTAATGTACTCATTTTGGGCTTGTAATTGGGACGTTGTTTTTTATTTAATTAACTAGCGACCCGCCCCGGCTTCACACGGGTGCAAAACTGATATTGAATACACTTCAGAAAACCTCTGAACATTATATATAACAGCTAGACTAACAATAATTAAACCCGTGCGCAGCCGGGGCGGGTCGCTAGTTATATAAAAACCTTCCTTATGAATCACTCTATCTATTAAAAAAACCGCATCAAAATCCGTTGCGTAGTTTTAATGATTCAAGCATATTGTAGAGGATGGCGGCGATGAGGAGAGGTTTTGGTGGTGAAAAATAAAACGACCGTATTCGTGAGAGGTCAGGCGCGCACCACTAGCGTCCGACGACAGCCATTGTTACCAGTGGTGTCTACCCTCAATAATCATTTATTTTATTTATATTTAAAACCCTACCATTATTCACAAATACCTTGGTAGGATGCAGTATTATACAGATAACAAATAGTAGTTATTATACTCATATAGATTAAACATTAAAATAGCACAAAATAGAATATCTAAAATATTAAGAAGGCTTTGACAGTCTATCGTCTACACCGCCCCCTAGTGCTGACTCTCAGCACTACATTCATGTGCTTAAGACCTATCAACTAGACAGGCTACCCGAGCGACCAGGTGCCAGACCTAACTCCGACTTGTGCCGCACTCACTGCGCCATGCCTAGGATGATCAGAAAATTACCTACCGATAATGCTTTATTTCGTCACATGGAAATACAAAGTTTATTACAAAACATTAAAATTAATTCAAATATTATACAAAACATAACATTCAAAATTTAGTCCTGATGAGGTTTGTTAGTTTGCCAACTTACCTCGGTCAGCGTTAGGTGCGCAGCGCAGGCCCTGGGCGCCATGCTGTGCTGACATCGGTCAGCGTCGGGACTGCGCCCGCTACAAGTGCAGCTATCAGTGCTGCTGAGGTGCTGGCCAGGCAATCGTTGAATATAAGACAAACGTAATACATTACCATCAACACGTCGGAACGCCAATACACAACGGCTACGTATGCTCCTCAGGAAGCATAGCAAAATGTGCGTTTATGTGTTGAAGATGCTACCAGGATCACCTGATTCTAAGAGAAAAGAAATAAAGCACTCACCTGTGTCATGTCAGATCATGACTAATATCTAGATTAATGCAACATAAATTTGTGCAAACAATGAGATAGAAATGAAGTTATTGATAAGTGCTGATGTGCGTCGAATAGTTCCGAGCTCGAGGCTCGAAGGCTGCCGAAGTCTACACTTGGCTGGGTTCCGACCACACATCGACGTGAACCACATAACTTCATATCGATATAAACCTCAAGCGGTTTCCTTTGTTGCAATTAATATTACAAAAAGATGCAACATATTTCAGATGTAAATCTGTCTACCGGAAGTCGGTCTACTTTTATTTCAAGTACATACTTTAATTGAATAAACAAAGCAATTTGAATAAAACTGTAAAACAGTCAGTTAACTGTATTCATCAAACAGTCAGTCAAACAAAAGAAACTATTCAATTACTTAATTACCTTGTAATCAATTCCATGGATTCGGCATATATTGAATTCATAATAACATCTAGTCAATATTTCAATTTAACTCATTAGGAAATATCTAAAACAGAACGAGTTAATAATCAGAGTTGTTATGTCAACTATCATAATTATTTAGTTTAATACTCAAGCCTATGAGTGTGTTTTATCAAATGAACTAAATAATATTTAACAATCAACTGTAAATCAATCGTTAAATCAAATCAAAAAGTTAATCATTGTTTCAAAATATTTCCAAAAAGAACAATTCAATAACACGTGCTATTTTTCGCGGCTTATGCTTAATAATGCAAAATAAAGTTTTATAATTTAGTACAATTATTAGGTCGGTATTTAATAAAATAATATTGCGGGAGAAGTCGCACGGAACAGTTAGTCAAAGTTACTGTCATCTATCTACAAAGTATTATTGCAAAATTAAGTTAAGTTAATTTAAAGCAATCATCAATGCAAAACAAAAGTAAATTTTACTTTCTTTTAAGTAATGATTCCTCAAACACAACGGCCCAGATACGGGATGTTCATATGTAATAATAACTTTAGGTTTCAGAACTCTAAACTATTGAACAAAATGTAAACAACATTTTATAAGTAATCAGTTCGTCTGCAAGTTTGTTAAGTAGTTATGGTAGACATGAGAAAGGCACGGGACTATTACATTACTTCTAGGCAACAACAAATTCAAAACATAAAAAATAAGCTACCAATAAATGAATTAAGTAGGTAGGTAAGTCACGAAATATCAAAAAGAAAAATAATTATAAAAATAACACTGACCTTTTTATTGCAGCGTTGCTTTTTCGTATCTCTGCTGTTCCCCTTCTGCGTGTGCGCATCTATATTTACTTAGTAATTGTTAGATCACATTTAAGTAAACAAAGCATTATCTAAACTTTCAATGAAAAAAATACATTATTTTAACAATCGTACACATTACGAACAGAGTAATTAACAGTATTGTGCTCGCAATAACGAGCTTTATTACTAATGTCCTAAGTGTGACATTTCAGAAGAATTCTAATTACACATCGAAAATATTTTCTAACATACAACATGAAGTTGCATCTATTCTATGTGTCCGCCATTACAGTGAACGAGCGAATGAGTGAACGAGATGAGAGATATGTGAATTATCAGAAGTGTGAGTGCGACAGCAATAGTTATTAAAATTTACAATAATCAGCTTATGGTGCATTTTGTTAACAAAACAATTCGTCAAATGCTATACAATGGTTAAAATGCAATCTTTATCTGTTATGAAAACATGTAAACTTTCATGAAACTATTTAACAATATTAACAATTTGTTAACAATATAATAATTCCAGTACTACGTAAATCATTTCAGAAAACTTGCCAATGGCTAAATTATATCTAAAATATATAGAAAAGTGGCTATTAGAATTATAGATTGGAAATTTGGATAATTACATTTTAAGATACAAAATTAATAATACTTAACTGAACACTTTTACAAAAAATACTTTACCGCACTTTAAGTTCGTTATCTTTATACCTTGATATGTAACGATACGCACTTTCATCACTTTTAACACTATATTGCTTACGTGCTGCTGTGTGGGCCACCGTGGCCGCCGTGGCCGCCGTGGTCGGTGACGACTGTGCTCGCCGATAGGACCCAGGGCGACGCGGCTGGCTGCGGCCGGTACGCGCTGTACGCGTGGGTCGGCTTGCTTGCAGCTGTATTGCACTCATCTTCTTCTGCTTCGTTCTCAGGGGCG
>QDHC01001518.1:619315-669964 GCA_013186455.1 Papilio dardanus tibullus | reverse complement strand
AGATTAAACATTAAAATAGCACAAAATAGAATATCTAAAATATTAAGAAGGCTTTGACAGTCTATCGTCTACACATATATAGGGGCAAACATAAAAAAGCGTTATTGTTTTATACTATGTAAGGATAAGTCCCTTTGCTTATGCAAAAAGTATATTTCCTTTCCCTGCTCCTGTTTAAAGATATGATTTCGTTACATGCTTTTGTTTAAAGCTAGAAGAGGGATCATGTTCTTGCATTTTAAGCGATTTCATTATGTCAAAGAGCCCGCCGGCCAGATGTAGGTTAAGTCTTCCTTATCTTAACGCCCCCCTCGATGCTTTCAAGAACGATGAGACCGATTCGTCATGTTCAAAGCTTAATTATATCGAACCATAGTGTCCATGAACTTCTTACGATATTTTCTATAATGATAAAGCTATATGTCTGAGGGCCTATCACGGAAATCTGTGACAAAAAACAAAAAATTGGGATAAACATTTCATTTCATGATAGGTCTCCTCTTTTATGCGCTAATCCCGATTGCTAAACAATTTTTTTGCAATTTAATAATCTGTTAGTGAAATTGTGCACGATGACGATATTAAATATCTCAGTCACCCAACCGTATCGAAATGGTTTACCAATTCTAAAAGGATCACTTTCCTACTAAATAATTTCTATAAATACACTTAAATAATCAAGTGTTATACAAAAACTTACAATAGTTCACATCAATAGACTCTTAGCACGTGCTTCTTGAAAAGGATAAGAAACTGTTTTTCTACCAACCTTCTTCGAAGAGCTCCCGTCGAACTTTTTTTTGCATTGATTAATGACGGTCCTATTTAGAAAGCGTGCAATGTTAAGAGTAACAAAGTATCCTTTATTGATTACAAACATGCCTTCATCTCAAGTTTTATAAGAATCCATCATAATTATTAAGGAAAAGGTATAATTTGAATCCATTCACGTTGTTATTATGATAACAAATATAATTATTTCTCCAGATAGAAACGCAGTTGAGGATTTTATTTTATGCTTGCAGTTGCTCGCGACTCCGTAATTTTTATTTATTTATTTATTTCAACTTTAGCACAATATTAGTACCAGGAGGACTTAATGCCTAATGGCATTCTCTACCCTATCATATGTTATGTCATCCTGTTAATATGGATATTCCCTTTTCATTCCATGCTTATAAGTGTGTACACTTGTGTGCGTGTACAAATTCTTTCTAATAATACTAAAATAGAGCGTGTTTCTAATGCATTCACGTGTAAACATAAAAAAAAACTCGTTAGGTTGGCTATTAAACGCCGTTTGCTCACTTAACACCGATTGCGTAGTAATCGTGATAGCATGAATGACACTCACGCTATTGTGAATTTATAATTTAAATAGAAACCACACACTACTTAAGCAAGTTTGATGTCAATCATTAATTTATAACCCTAAAGATTCATTAGACCGATGCCACGCAAAAAACGGCCTTACTTTGAAGCAAAATCTCCGTTTTTGCGCGAACTCGGTCTAATGAAGCCGTAGGATGGTCTATCACGTATTGGATGTCAATATGCAACATAACATCAAGCGAGCGGTCTTTGCCTCTTTCGAACGTGAAATAAAAACAATATTTTGTAATGAAATTATTCTAACTTGACTGATTATTATATCTAAAATCATTAATCATAGTTTCTATGCCCGTATTACGTCAATTATACTACTAAATATTTGATGGTATTAAGATACGTAATACATTCAATTTATTATTTCCTGTACTTCTTCAGAACTTTGTGTGCGGTATATGGTCCCTTATTACGTAACTAGATAGCAATCAGTATGCTCGACATCGTTCCACATGGCTATTGCCCGCATCGTTTGCCTGTGTCAACTTGCCATGCCTGTTTGCCCTACCTGTCTTGCATCGCAATCATAGCTATTACCTATTTAAAATATTAGTTTTTTTATGTCTATCTTTTTAATAGCTTCGCAACTTCATTATCTATGGTCTATGGTTGAGGAACTCAAAAGAGGATGGAGACTTCAATATTCTACAGTTATCTATTTTTAACCGACTTCCAAAATTTTTAAGTCAGTCGGTTTTTTGTCGTATAGTCATTGAGAAATTCCATTAACAAAATTTACTAACAAACTCAGAGAGAAGTCGTACAAATGTTTATATGGAACGTAACTACTTCATTGTTGTCCTTCTTTAGTGTTACAAATAATTACGTAGTTGTTTATGTTTAGGTGTTTGAACCTACAACATTATGATTACATTGGTTTGGACTAGCAATATGACAGCTCGTAGAGATGTATGGAATTGTGCCGACACTGGTAGGAAAAGGGCAGATTAATGATGATCTGAATTGGAAATCGTTTCTTGTGCTTTGAAAATACTTAAACAATTTTAATATTGGTATCAAAAAGAAGTACTCATTTCCTCATAATTTATAATTACGTGTTCAATGCAGGGTAGACCCAAAACAAAGTGGAATAATGTAGTGCTGAAAGACATGAGTGAGTGCCAACTCTTACACGCAAATGTCAAAGGCCTAGCGAAGTAGAGAAGACCAATCAGGAAAGCCATCCCCACTACCAGATGGAATCAGTGCTAGGGAGAGAGACAGAGAGAAAGAGAATTACGTGACAACGTCTTTACTTTTTTACGTATTAAAGTAAACTTGCAGGAAGAATCGATGGCACGTATTAAAAAAGATAAGTTAGATATATTTTTTTTTGTCTGTTTTTTGTCTGCTTTATTGTTCAGACGTTATTAATCGGAAGTCTGATGACACTTACTTACTTTTGCTTTCCTGCTTTGTTCGTGCTTGGAATATAAATTATTTTCCTTATATTTTTGGACTTCAATCATGATGCGCTTTCTTTTAACAACCTCATTAGCCTAAATAGTGAAAACTATTAGAATGAAAATTATTTTTTCTTTAGATTTCAAAAAGCACTTACTAAATACCTTCAAGGCCATTCTTGCGAAGCAATATTGACTTCGCTAATGCTTTCGTAAAATGCGAAAATAATTATTTCCCCATTGATTAAAAACGGTTTCTTATAAACAAAAGCAGAAGGTTAATTGTACAATATTATTAGACTATGTTGCAAACGCTACGTGCTTAGTTGTTGTTAATTTTATTAATGAACCACCGGTCTCCTTAATATTCACCGGAGCGTGCTTCATAACATTTAACAAGTGTAATGTTAAACAAGTTTCTATCTATGTCATTACCAACTAATTCAATACCAAATTGCATGAATACGCCTTTTATTGGATACTAGCTGTTGTTCGCGTCTTCGTCCGCGAATAGCGTATACTAATCGGGGATCATGCAACTTTGTAACGGTGAAAGAATTTTAGTAGTAGTGTGTGTAGTTCGACCCATGATGGGCTCTATTTTTCCGCAACTCCACGACTAGCTCGTATTTGGCGTGACTTCACACATATCCTTGTATTTCTTCGCCGATATGTGCAGGTTGCATCACGATGTTTTCATTCACCGTAAGACGGTCGAATATTTTAGATATAGTAGTAGTTTTTAACTTACTTCAAAAATACAAATCTTTCCTTTTTATAATAATAGTATAGATAAGTAATAATTATTGGTTTATACGAATACTCTACTTCGTAGTCGAAGTTATGTCGACTCTACAATATTGACGGGAAGAAGGCAGTATAAAATATATAAAGCAATTTCAGTATCTTGTTATAACGGATCCGACTACCGTTTACCACATCTACAGTTAAATCACAAAGCTTTATGACGTTTCCTAACAAAATGACATTTGGACCAATGTAAATGCTTATTACAGCCATAATGTTGTACCGTGTACTTGTAAGTTTAATAAGATAATGTGTTACAATATGCTAAGACCAGATACTGGTTTTATTAGGAAAGGTAAGGAATTGTCACATGTTAGTCGTCGTTACTGTTAAGCCGGCTCCAGACGCTCAGTTTTAACTATATAGTTCGACTGCGCAGTTAAAACTGACGTGTGTAGACAAAACTGAGAACAATGGGTTTACCCAACATGCTTTTCGATCGGCGATTTCGCTGATGGAATCGACAAATTTGTATGAAACTGACATTGACGTTCGATATCTCACACGTGACAATCACATGATTTTATCGAATGTCAATGTCAGTTTCATACATTTTTGTAGATTCCATCAGCGACATAGCCGATCGAAAAGCATGTTGGGTAAGCCCAGTAGTACACTTCGACTGTGAATCCAAATTGACGTCTGTACGTCAGTTAAAAAACTGAATGGCTTTAGTATGATGTCGACCCCTAACAGAGACGCTTTTCGCGAAATGCCATGACGTGCGCGTATCAACATAGTTTTAGTTTATTTTTGTATATCCTATAGATATAAACTATAATTATGACTTTTGCTTTCCAACTAGTATGTATGTATGGATAATAAACTGTCTGCAGTCAATAGAGACAATCACATTCCACGGCGCTAGTGATTCACCTCGGCCTCGCGTGTGCCAACTAGTACCTAATTGCTCGCTTCTGCGTTAAACGCGTATTATGAATACCTTTTCAATGTTTGGTATACAACGAAGATATATAGATATAGACATTTTTGTCAACAGTTCTAAATTAGAAGTTAAGGAATAATTTAGACATCACATATTAAGCCGGCTCAGTTTTACCTGTAGATTTGGACTGTGCAGTTAAAACTGATGTGTGTAGGCAAAGCTGAGAACTGTATAGTTCGACTTTGCAGTTCAAATTTAAGTCTGTGCGTCAGTGTTTACTCTACAGTGAAAAAACTAAACGTTTGTAGCCGGATTTAAGGATGAATTGTACCTTATTGTATTGACTAAAGTACGAGTAGGTACTTGTAATTAACCTTTTAGCCGTTAGTTCTCGCTGTTGTAAATGCTACGACTCTGTTAACATCCCTCTTATTTTCTATGAAGAAACAAGGATTGTGTACGTAATGTCCAAGTTTGAGAGTATTAAAAGATACACTCAACGCCATGTTGCTTTATTCTTATTGTCAAAAAAGGAATGGGGTTGCCATGTCTATAATGATACCATGTATAACAGTATGTTATGATACAAGTGTTTTAGCTATACACGATAATGATTCTAGAATAATAGTTAATACAATTTATCGGTGTAGATAAAATAAAGAGTACAATAACATCGGAACCGTATAGATTTCCAATTTTTATTTGAATTTCAAATGAAGATTTTAATTAGAAAATTAACATATCAACCTTCGATCATACAAAAAAGTAGTTTGAAAAGCAAAAAAAATATATTTAATACCTAAAAGAAATACACGAGTTTACACTAAACAACTCTTGTTATTAGTTTGCGAGTTTAGTAACCGTTAGTCTATCGTCTGATAGTCCTGCCTTCGTTTATTATTTAGCGAGGCAGATAGGCGGCCATTGCGGGCGGTTCACCCCCTTGTCCCCATAACTACGGTATAAATTTTAACTTACTCGTAAGCTGTGTGTATGGGCCTTTATAATTATATTAAATGGAGGTATATTATGTTTCTAGTTTACTACAAATTATTACGGTTCTAAGTCTAATTAATAGGTATAATTGTTATTAATACTGCAATTAAATAATTTGTTTTGTGATAATTAATTAATCAATGTCTTATAATTAAATGTATCGATAATCGGATACTAATTGTGCTAATAAAATGTAATCTCGTTTCTATCTCAAATTAGAAACTCAGAATTAAGAGTTGAGATTTTTTTATTATTTTTAAACCAACTATTTTGCTATTTAAATTCAACATCAACAGGGTCAATTTGAGCCAACGTATTTGGAATACATACACAAAAATGCATGAAGTTTTTATAATATTACATTTAAACACCTGCCGATATCGTTACAGCCGATGAAAGTAACCACATTTTGCAAACCCATGACATGCACCTTTTCATTTACATTTATTTTCTGCATTTGTATAATACACCTTACGTAAAACAGTTGCAGAAACCTTATTTAAATATACAGAAGCAGACAGATCGTTATACAGAGTCCTCTCTAAAGAAAATTGTATTATTATCTTATTTAATTTAAATATGCTGTATATGGACAGTCAGTCCCAAATATTAATATTTTATTGATTTCTTTTAAGTATTAAGAATCGAAAATAATGCTTATGTACGAGTAAATTAAATTCCGATTAAAAAATGCTTAATTAATTTTACTTAATTGTGACACCTGCTAATTTAAAAACCAGTTGCTAACGTCCGTTTGCGTACACTTAAAAGTAAAAATATTTTTTGTCCGTTGACAGTAAATGGTTGATAAAAAAAGCTTGCTAAAACTATAGTGAAAGTTAATTTATAGTTAAAGACGTCTAATCCCACAAAAGGAAACATCTAAAGTAATTTTGCACATGCAAATAGAAATCTTGGGGGAGAGATAATTGTTACTTACTATCGTTTAGGCACGTGAGGGGACAATTTCAAGCTTCAGAAGTATACATTAATGTCTCTGCTGTTGGAAAAGAACGGAAATTGGCCATTTTATGAAAGTACATCAATTGTTTCTATTCTTTTGTTACCGCGGTCTCTGAGTACTGGCATTGTGCAACGTGCGATGTATTCTTGTATAAAAGTGTTTTAAATTATACCAATTCAGATGAAGAGTTAAATGCGTCGTATACATAGAAAATTATTTGTCTTGAGTCACTCGTATACTTAAATTAGTTTAATTTTTCATCTCCATATAAATTTATTACAGTTTTGACGTTACGCACTTAGACTCGTTAATTCTGGCTTAGTATAGACTTGATATGACGAAGTACTATGATTGCAGAAACCATGCTGAAGTTAGACATAGACACTCAAACATAGATCAACATTATATTTACACGGTATTTAATAGTTGATTTGAATATGATCAGCGAAGTGTCGATTACCAAGATCTTATGCAACTAACCAAATGTTACGCAACAGTTATGTAAGCACGTGGCGATGCGTGAGCGGATAGCTAGCAAATTACCATCTCCGAGATAGACTGGGTCAAGACACTCGTCTTGCCATATTCAATGTACTACGTATAAGTACTTCCTTTTTCTATAGAACGAGGACGTTCGGGTGTTGACCATTTCGTCTGATAGACTGCCGAACTTAAGCCTTGTACAGACCAGTATAGTATTTTAGTCGAGTAGCAAGTAGCAAGAATCCGAACAAAGGATTTACTAATCTACTCTACTAAATTGTAGCTGTTCGGACACGTTAAGTCACTAAATTGCTATCCTAGTGCGTAGGTTTAGGCTTAAACGAGTCCGAACAGTAAATCCTTGAAAAAATGCTACTTGCTACTCGACTAAAATACTATCCTGGTGCGAACAAGGCTTTAGAGTCGTAAAGTGGTCAATAAGCAAGTCTGGGTGTAGATTTGTTTGTTGTGATCTTTTGTGCCGTCGCGTTTTGTCGTGTTAAGCCTTCGTCGTTAATGACCTTAAAGTATTAAGCAACCTTTGTAGGTTACTAGGCAATGTAAAGGATAATGCAGCTAAAAGGTTAAATAAATAACTGTCAACAAGTGAGTAACGATGTAACGGATGATGTATGCATTGGTACTCGTACCTTGGTGCGCTATTTGCCTTTTTTTAAATTTATGTGCTTGTGGTTTAAAATATTTTGACTTATTGTGCGTATAATATAGAATTTAATTATGTAAATTAGGTCTTAGAAACAAAATGGTCGTCCTTGTTGGTAATAAATGATATTTTTTTTGTAGGGCAATCTTCTTGTTTGTCTTGAATTCATCATTTAAGAATGTATCAGTTTTGATAGATATTTTACTTATTGTTAGTGCGTGACTATTGTAATTTAAAAGATCATTATAATTCAAGCGTTTGAAGTAAATAATAACTTTAAGGTAATTTACTAATTTACAAACAGCTACAAAAAGCAAGGTCTATGAATCTCATTACCATGATTTCGAGGTAAACTTTCTAGTCACTGATTTTTTTGGACGGAAATTACGTAGATTAAACATTACTTCTTAATTCTGAGAAGATTTTAGTCAGTGTTGTAACATGTCATATTTTAACCCTACGTTAGGACCTTCATTAGACCGATGTCATGCAAAAAACGGCCTTTCGCCGAAGTAAAATCTCCGATTTATGCACGACCTCGGTCTAATGAAGTCGTAGAGTATGAAACGAAAGACAGTATACTTATGATGCCATTATGTAGCAATGATAAAAATTCATACAAATGGTGATTTACGCCAACGCACTGGTGAAGTAAGCGAGAAAAACTCGCACTGAACACTCGGTTTACAAAGGTTAAAGTAATTAAGGATGTTAATAAACGCGTTGAGCACTACAGGAGTTTCCGAGCAGTTTAAACGAGAGTTGAATTGATGACAATGGCCGTTCGCAGGACGCGACGACTGCCGCTCGGATTGTAACGCAATTGCGTGATTGTGGACAAGGTCAACAAAATGCAAACGGCCTGCAAACGGTTAGTTTTGTTACATCCGAAGCTTCTATTGTTGCTCGTGTTTACCTATGTTCTTTTTTGTTTTTATCTAATTGATTTATTGGGATCGAAGTTCGAGAATCGATTATATGTTTAAATTGACTCGCTTCGAATCAAATGTACAAACATAGTTATTTAGGGAATGGTAATATAAAATAAGTATACGATATAAAAATCACATTTCAATACAGTTATGCGATGGAGCAAATACTATACAATGGTGTTGGCTAATGCTCACACGACCGTGACGGACTCACGGACAAATCAACGTCATTTATATGTTAAGTTAAAACTACTACATAAATTGTTTTGAAAACTAAATTTTCACATTAATTTGTTTAACTCAATTTCATATGAAAATTCACATAATTAAATGGTTAAATTACAATATGAATTTTATCCACATAACCAATAAATGAAAAGAGAATTAATAAAATTAGTTACAAAATGTACAGACAACTTTGATTGCCTTTAGGTAATTAAATCTATGAAACTGTACTTGTTAAATTGTACTTTGTAATTAATTTCTCTATCATGGATAATAGTTAGCTTGACTCTAATTAAATGTTTTGTGCTAAACTAGCTATTAACCTAGTAATCGTACGACAGGCTTTCATTAAAGTGTCGCGGTGTGTCGCTTAACAACCAGATTGTTGACAAAGCTTCGCTTACTCAATACTTGATTGATATATCACGATCGTTCCCAATACCACTTCATTCGCTGCAGCTCGCTCGCCTTTAATTGGCTTCGCGCAAACAGCAACTATGTTGATGATATCGTTACCATCATAATAAGCACGCAATGTAACGGCCCTTATTTCGTTCTTTTTCAGACGAAAATGTAGATAGGTGAAAAGTAGGTCGCGTCTACTTTTAATAAAAAGTACGATGTCTATTGACCAGGCGTCGCCACTTGTACCGATCAAACCTCAAGTCGCTTTGCAGAACAGCGCCTTTATAAAGAACAGCCATAACAGAAGCAGTTTTTGTGGAGTGAGTCCTTCGCCGAACGGCAATGGAACTTTGAAGACATTCGCAGTAAACCGTAAGAGTTGGAGCGGGAATGTGACGATACCGCTCCAACAGTTTACTCCAGACATCGAGAGTAAGCCTCAATTCGCGACGTTCCGCTCCGGGACCGGGACATTCCCCCGGAACAGGGAGCGGAACAACAACAGCGCGTCCGTCGGTATATTAACTCCGAACGGGAACTCGACGCATACGCTAAGAGGAAGCGAAGTGAGGAGGAGCGGATGCTTAAACGGCCGACGCTACGCCGAGATCGGAAACTGGAGTAAAAGGTGAGTTTCACTAAAGAAAAGAGTAGGATATTTAAAATTGACACTAACAATTTTATTTTTGGGTACTTTGATTTTAAATTAATAAAATTATGCTACGCAACCTAAAAGCTAATTTCTACAGATAAGAAACATACTTACTAACACTTTACAACTCTTCGGTAATATTAAGGAAGTTTAGATCTTGTAGGAAAAAGTATTTTGTTCTTTGTACAAAATTACCTCTACTTTATCGAATGCCTAAATTTATTTAGATCAGACGGGTAAAAAGTTTTTCTTCTCGATGACTAACAAAGTTGACACAAATATCTGGAATGATTCCCCAGGTAAATAAAAGTTGCTACAAGGATCACGTTCCGCTAACTTTCGGTAGGTCTTATTTATTTTCTTTTTTCATCTCGAGTAATTTTGTAACAAGTTTTCCAATTTCATTCTCTTGTCGCTTTCATTTCCTCCCGTTCGTCGGGTCTCGTTCCCTTAATATTACTTTTATTAGCTGAAACCGTTTAACAAACATTGCTTTCTCAATCTAATAAAGATTAAATTTTATTCAATGAGAGGGAAACTTTACATTGATTAACAATCTTATCTGAAAGTAGTTGTACAAAAATATCTCAACCTGATTTAAAATAGTTGCTCCCCATCTAAATGTATTTGTTCAATATTCCGGAAAAAATCTCCATTAATTTTCTACTCAAAATATTTAGTAATATCCTAATAGAGTTATTTCATTAACGACTCGGAAGTTTCCCAACTCATCAGTAGGAACAGCCTTCTTAATATTTACCACATTCTCCTAATCGGTGACTTCATTATCTTTATACGCAATGAGTGGAAAGTTTATCCATTATTCTTGTTCACTCAATTTGGGGCGGACTAAGTTGCTAGATAAGCCGTCGTCCAATAATCTGACTCTTAGTACTACGGCTTTTTATTAGGGGTTGACTTTATCGCGTCTCGACTCGTCTCTTGCGTTATCGCCCTCCTTTAGCGGTCTCCCCGTCATTGCTAACGTTTATTGTATCACTCCAATTAATACGTAACTTTGACTTAAACTTTCTTTATATCTAAATCTTGTAACTTTATTGTTGACCATTACTTGATTTTGTATTCGTAAATGTATCATTTATAATGCGCTTTTTTAATTTTACTTTAATAGAGTATTTGTAAAATCCGTTCTTGATTATTTTTCTTCCACAGTTATCAAGAAGCTTGATAACTTTTAAAAGACAACGAAATCTTTTAGGTTTATAGAAGTAAGAAAATATAAAAAGTTGTTGATCATGGTTATAGTGCGAGGTATAACACTATGGTATGAAGGCAATCAGAGAGATAAGCCCCCCAATGACTATACCAGTCATATATGTGTATAAACTCGTAACATCAGGACTATTGCCAGTTTGTCCTCGGCCATGGAAAACTTTTTACGACAATTGTAAACAGTCCCGTGTCAACACATTCATGGCTAGCTTCGGAAGGAAATCATAAAATGTATTGTAGAAAACCCTTGCAGATAATATGACTGTTTTTTATTCTAACTTTTGATACAGCTTATTTGCATCGCCAGAAAATTTGGAAATATTTACTTTTTTTTTTTCAGTTGCAATCGTGTTTCGTAAGGCTCACGTAATTTAGTTAGAAATTAAAGATATTATAATACCCAATTAATTTTGATTAAACTAGTGTGAGTACGGTTTCAATTTTCCAAATCTCATCAAAAACACTAAGATTCCGAAGAAAGTGATAAACGAATCATAACTGATGTAAAAAAGATTTCAATTAAGAAATAATAAAAGGAATGCTGCATTCTTTTAAAAAAGAAAGAAGAATTAACAGTTCTAAATAGTGTAGTAGCTGTTCGTTCTTATGATAATTATCTAGATAAAGTTTACCGCTCGCCGTAACAATGGCTGCCAGTTCCCGCTACGAATGCTTCTAACTACTGATTAGAACTATTAGTTTTATAGCGGACGTTTCGACAAATTGCTCTTTTATTGAATTTAACTTGAGCTTTCAAGTTATCTGTATTTTTAACAGAAGGAAGCAAACGAACGAGTGGTTTACTCAATGACCACTATTAACATTTAAAATAATATATAGGCAGCTATTTTTTTCAAATTATTCTATTCTGGTTGAAGGTCTGGTCTGGTCTGGTAGAAGTGACATGTAAGATAATTTGAATGAAGAAGAATTGAGAAAGTGGAAGTTAGGTCAAACTTCAAACTTAATAAAACCATTACTTCATGTTGCAAGCTTATGATACTTTCTACTTCGAATCACACTTTTTCATTCAACCGATCCAAATTATATCAATGTTAAATGATACAGTAATGTATCAGGTCTTGTGATGAAAGTATTCTATAGTCAATTCTTAGTAACACGTGCAGACAACGTGTTTAGACAGACTTGGTAGTTTGTTGATATTTGATTTGATGGAACAATAAAACAATTGAACAACTAAAAAGTCTCACACATTAAAAAGACAGTAGTAAATAACATTAAAGGTAAACAACTAAGGGGATGTCTTCTAATATAAATACATATCAAAGTGATGTATAATTAATCGAAATACGATGGACTGCTTCAAAAACTTAACATGTTGAATGAAGCATTGACGGTACTGTGAACTATTTTAACAGCCACGATGGCCTTTTAGAGTTCTATTAACAGTGAAATGTAACTTGAGATTTTGTCAGTAATAATCCATAATTGTAGCAAAAATATGTCCTGCAAGGGTATGCTTAACCCTATACCTTATCTGGTCGATGTCATTTTGATCAAAATAAAATGCATTACTTACGGATATCCGAAAGGAAAATTCCACCCAACTCTATTCCAAATAAACGAGTCCCACAAGCTATATCTCTTCATGTAATATCGGTAAAAGCATTGCAAGAAAAACAAAATATAAATCGGCTCCAAAATATTGTAGGCATTTTGCAACAGAAAGAAGGGAATCATCCCGACACAAATCCCGACAATGGCTGGATGATATTTGCCGGACGCCATATTTAAACAGACGGTCAAGAATGAAAGGTTGACGGAAAAATAATTTTCTTCCTCGAGAAGGGACACCTTGCTATTGTCAAAGGATTTGAAAGGCTCCTTTCATAGCTTCCGACGCTATTAACTTCTTTTTCCTCTTGAATGCGTTATTAAAATATTATTTTTATTCGGATTTAAGTATCTGATATTACGTGAAACGTCTAGATTCGTAGTAAAATTAACGGTGCTTAGAATGACAAGTAGCAGACTTTGGAAATGACTTACCAATATTTACTACAAGATTAATGATTTATGTAAGAAAACCTTCAGTTCAGTAAAATATGCATCTTAGAACTTCGTGGTAAATAATGCTATTCTGTCTGCAGCCTTTGCTTATGTGTGGTAAGGCCACTTGTCTTCCTTGTGTAACCCTCAGGTTACACAAGGAAGACAAGTGTCCTTACCACTTAATCAAGGCTCATCTCGGCACCTACAACTCATTATAGGTGCCGAGATGAGCCTTGATTTGATCGTTGGTATGCGTCTATTCCTGATCTACACTGTTTAGGGCTTTTGTTTATAATAATATTTTTTTTAATAAAGATTTTCCTAACGAAAGCTAAATTAATTCGTAAAACTCTAATTTTTATTAATACAGTATTTAATAAATTGGGATAATGTATATTCATGCATAATAAATTGGTTCAATCAATATTAAGGAACAGAGAACTTACATAATTTCGTCAGCTCGGTCTAATGGGAGTTGTTGTTACAACATATGTACACTTGAGTTATTACTTTGTCTGAAGAAGTTTGTTGGGATAATTTGGTTTAAGTTTGCAAAATTACATGCGTACAATCCATTCTACTATATCCAATGTGTGCTTGAACGATAATGTATGGTTGTTTCAGAATCGAGCTGATATTAAGTTACATTTTTTATATTCTTGTAGCAATAGAGCCTATTTACGCCCTCAGCACTTCTATTTGTATATTTTGCTTTGCATAACAAATATTGCAACAAGCAAGAAAGAAAAAACGTGACACGCTTTTAGAATTGTAAAGAGCCCTCTTAGAGGCTTATGGTATCAATTTACGAACAGGGCCGGCTCTTTGTCGATGCAAAAGCGCCAGTAGGCACCTGTCGGTAATGTTTGCGGAGTAAATAATGTCGCAAATAACAAAAATTCCGAGTGTATCCCCCTTATATTGAATATCCGAATATCAGAATATCCGTTGCGAGGCTCCAGGCTCATTGCGTATTCGGGGCGCGTGGTGGGGCATAAATATCCCTGTCGCTCTCATTACAATAACTTGGTCTCGCTGCGGACGTCCCCGAAGGTTGCAGCGGACGCCGCCTCCCATGGGACGTCACTCATTCCGATAATGGAATTCTAGACAGATTTCCTCGATAATTATTATCCTTGCGGTTTCTTCCGCCTTCAATATATTCCGACTCACGCACTCTGGTCTACCGATTCTGTTATAAAATAGATTATAATATATTTTTGTACTTTGTATTATTTTAATGAAATTTGAAATGAAAAACGCTTGAAGTCATTTAGAAGCATGAGTTTTAACTTCTGGAGATCTGTTTTATATGTAACGTGATGAGGAAAAATATGACATAGTTCAGTTTGTTTTCTATTACAAAATTTTACACGTAAACCAAACGTTGTTGATTACCGACCAAGCACAATATTTGGCTCTAAATTCTGTCAAAAAGTTGTAAAGTAGGCACAGCTGAGTTAGGCACGGTCTGGCGAGCACGGCGCTGGGCGCTTGGCAGTCTGTCCGCGCGCGTGTGTCCCGGCCCTAAAGTCCACTCGGAACTGTCCGTGCGTGCACACCCGTTTGTTATGCTAATTGCACCAACTGATTTGCACAATAAAACCCGCCGTACCGCTCCGTACTAACGAGCGCAGCACGCTTGTCGGATGCGATGACGCCCGCTAATTTTGTTGCCGCTGAAACGAATTAGACCCTAATTAAGATGCCTTCAGCTAATTGTGCGGATGATACGCACGTTCACACGAACGTGAAATGTTTTGACTGTTGCAATAGTTTCTGTTATATAGTCAAAATATTAAATGTTAATGTATCTGACAATGTGGAAGCGAAGAAAGTTGAGACAGTGAAAAGGTTTAGTTATAAAAAACGAAAGTAACGGTAACATATTTCTAGTTTCATTCATCATTCAGCAATTTTAAGAGGAATGGCTTGGCTAAGACTTAGTATTGGAGGCGTACCATAGGACAGACTGGTGAAGTGATATGACCGATGTTCTGTACCAGTAATAATGTTCATTACCAATCTAGAAGTTCTGTGTATCAAAGTATTGTTAGGTGGTAAAAACATGTGTGAGTGTGAGTTGCTTTAAAAAAGTCTTTATAGTATGAATGAGAGCATCTACATTAGTTGAGATGTCAATGTATGCTACATCAAGGCACTTACTGTCCATTGAGTCGCAATCGGCGCCGTGGCTAATTGTCGCAATGTGGGCGCTTAAACAGTCCCCCGGAATGAATGGCCGACTTAACGAATTTAATGCCTTGCGCCGTCCTATTTCACAGCGTTCGTATTATTGTCGCACGATTCGACTTTTTAAATGATATAACATCGTTTGTTACGGTTACTAGGAATGTTTGTTCATTAAATTCTTTATAATCGTATAACATACAGACGACAAAAAACATTTTTATTTTTTTCATTTTTTAAACAGTTTAAGCAACCATAATCATGAAAGTGTACCTATTCTAGCAATTTAAGCTTTAATTAATTTGAATAAATATACTGATTTCATTGAGTTGTGTTAAATGCTATATTTATAAACTGATTGATTAATTTCCTATCCTAGTTTGAGCAACGCCACTTTTCTTATAAATTGTATAGTTAACTCTTTACCTAAATGTCTAAGAACGTACTCACATTTCTAGATATTCGATATTTAAAGTCTACGTCTGAGTCAAGTCTTCGTGGAAACCAGTCGTATTGATACGGATTCTCTGTTCCACGAAGAATCCGTGAATGTGCGATAGCATGTTGTACAAGTCAAATGCATTTGAAGAAAATGATAAAAATTCTGCTTTTCTTTGATTCTGGTCAAAACTTAAAATTTTTGTTGTGATTAAAAGTATTGCTCCTTGGTAAAAAATATATTTCTCATTGATTTTTTTACAGATCTAACGAAGAAACAATTACGTAACCATATCTTCACATTATTTAATGTTTGAAACAATTTCGCTTATTATATTATTTTATTTCTTGTTAACTCTGTTATAAGCAAAAATGTTTTGTTGACAATAAATTTTATAGTCTCTAAAGAGCATATTTAATGTTCCTCGATAAACGATCTATACCATAAATAAATGTAAACAGTCTCGTTGAAGCCCCTCTCATCGTGTTAGTCATAAAATCTAAAATAAACCTGCCCGGTTACGAAGTCTATCAAATTCCATTAAACGCTTAACTATGTGCTGAGTAGCGCATTGTGCAGAGTTCCCTGCAATATTGTTCAATATGATGTACATAATCGATTTCTATTAAAACTAGGGTGACCATATTCAAGACAAATTTATTTATTTTTTGTCACAAAAGTGTATTTTTATTCAAGAGTAACTTTTAAACTTATACTCCGGCCGCTGAGAGATTGCGGATAGGACAGGTCGTGTTCGAACCGGCGACGTAACTTCAAACTGGTGGTAAAATTACGGCAGAATTTTAAATCTCTTTTAGTAACGTTAATAACGAGTTATAACATTAAAAAATAATAATTATGCCAACTTACAATAAACGTATTTATTTTGAGCTAAAATTATTAACGAACAAATATGAAAACAATAACTTTTAAAAGTCGAACCACGTCCAAACTACGGTGTTACAAGTTTATGGCAACTGTTTGTTTTTGTAGTGATGAGACAAAAATAACGACGCAAATGTAGTTGAATATTTTTATGATCGTAATATAACCTGTCGGTCGGTATAATGTAAAATAAAAAGTTATAATTTTATAATATACTTAATGCATATTTAATACAGTTTTTAATACGAAATTAGGTGACGTGAAAAGAAAAATGGCAACCTAAAATAGCGTTGTGACGACTCATTTTGTGACATTCACCAACAGTCGTCTCCCTCGTCTCTTGTCGTCTTGCGCGCATAGATTACGTTTAAAACGATATATTTCATAATATGTATACATTTTCCAGATAAAATATAGTATTTTCATATAGAAAATAACAAAATAAGTAGCAGTTACTAAATACTAGTTATTAAAGTTATTTATACCACATCACTAGTCATGTCGAATTGACATCTGTCCTATCCGCATTCTCCCAGCGGCCGGACTATAACAAATGCATGCAATAGATTTCCTATTTTATAGTGTTTGTCCTCAAATCAAATTTAATTACAGTCTCAAGTTTGAAATGTAGGTATCAGTTACTGTGATATGGTTAAAGATTTTATAACATAACCATCTTTTATATTAGTTAAATAGTAGCAATTATTGATCCTTACAGCTAATCTAACTATTCTTAATAAATATTGTTTTAGTGTCCAGTCTCATTTAACAGTCGCTTTTAACTTGGTCACACTGGTCAAATCGTCTGTATGTATTCAGTTCGAAACGACAGGTCAATCAAAAGATAAAGGCCTCCGGGCTTCAATCGGCGCGTATTAATTAAGAGCGGTATAAGCGGATCGACGCCATGCTAGATTAATAGAATGATGACGTAGACATATATTGTGCACACAGAAAGTTATTAAGCTTCCCTTTGATGTGCTATATTTCATACAGGATTAACAATTTGTTTACTTCAATACTGATGGAACCTCAATAGCGTAGACAGAAACAATGCTAGAGCCTTAAAATTGCTTAGTAAAGGTTACTTCGGAAGGTTAATAATTATTTGTAAACAATGTGCAATCGCTTGTTATCTTTTCATTACTTTCGGTGGTTTCCTTTTATATCTTTTAAAAGAGATATCTAGAACTTTGTCAATATAAAATAGGATTACAACAAATACTACTCTCTCACCAATAACGGTGTTCATCAACTTTTCGTACACTAATAATTTACTACTCTCTTCTAGTGCTGTTGCTTTTCCTGTAATTACTGTCATTTGTTAGAAAACATCGTCACAAACATCGACTACATCCTTTACAACAGGTTGTGATGCTAATTGAATTACTGTCGGTATCAATAAGAAACTTAAATTGATCCCCGAGACATGTTGTTACTGCCGCGTGATGTTGTATGCGACTTTCTCAATAGATTGCAATAAAAAGATCATAATAAAAACAACTGAACTCAGTTCTTCTGTTTTTTTGTGTTTAGCACGTTTTGTTCATAACACACATTTTTCAGATACCTCTACTGCTTCGTTTCCAAGAATTACCTATAGTTCTGCTCCCAAAAGTGGATCATGAAGATATTGATACTTTAATTACTCATTAACATTATCTGTTCGTCTGCTTCGTACATTCCTCTTTATCGGAGTTATGCTAGTTCCACACGAGGACAGATTAGTAGACATCACATGTTTTGTTTTAACGCACATCTCCGAAACAGTAAGTACTGCTCTGTCTCTATCTGTCTTCGTGTGTAGCTAGCATTAAGGATAAAATTAGCTGTTAATTCAGCCCGTCAACCGACGTTGAGCGAGCGTCTTGTCTCGGCGCGATTCAATTTATTGACGATCTTACGAGAGGATTGGCAACGGCGCAAATTCTTAAGCGGGAGCTTTTAGGGTACTTAACTCGTCATAAAGATCGTGATTGATTGACTCGTAAATTCATTATTATATTACGGTGAAAATTGTTTTAAATCTTTCTACAAAATATATTAAAGTTTGCGGCTCGTTGTAGGATACACAAATTATGTGTCTGCATTTTTAGTACATTTTAGAGTAAATAAAGTCTGTAGTGAAGTTTTTACATTTACACTTTTTCATGCATAATTTTGTTTAAAAATATGTTTTAAATAATTCAACGACAACAAATTATACTTTCTAAGTATTTATAGTCACTTAAAAATACAAAAAAGTTGTGTCAATTTTATCATTGCTTGCAATTCTAATAAAAACATATCCCCGGAAGCAAGTCTATAGACTCTGTAACATGGATGAAGCAGAATAACATTGTAACTCATCCGATAACATCAAATGCCTTTTTTAAATCTTGCTCACGACTTTATCTTTAGCATATCTTTAAACGACTTTTATACAGAAGTTAAAACGTGGAGTAGCTTGGGATTTAGTTCCGATTCTTATAAGTTTTATATTGAAATAAGATTTTATGTGTCTGCCCTTTTACCTAATATTTTAGCAGTTCCAAGATAGAGAGAATGACGCAAAATTCATGTAATAGTTTATTCTAATACGTTATTTATCGAATTAAGGTACTCTCTGGTCTTTTGATTCGGGTATTTACTCAGGACATATCAATTTGATAAACAAAATCTTATCAAATATACTAAATAACAATATTTGGCACTAACTGTTGCTCGCTGCTTCGCCCGCGTGGAATTCCAAAATATAGCCTATGTTACTCGGGGATAATGTAGCTCTCTAACGGTGAAAGATTTTTTTAAATCGGTTAACTAGATTTTAGTTATTTTAATAAATACAAAAATACGAAGTTTCTCTATTTATAATATTAGTATTGATTATAAACTGTAGCCAGTATATTTTGAATGACCAATATCGATTAGATACAAAACTTCGCAATTACGACCTTGCCTGTTTAGTTCATTTTGTTTACAGGCTGCCGAGAGTCTGTTTTCATCAAATCCCTCGTTGTTGAAATGCCCTAAGGGTTAATTCGGATGCCATCAAATTACTGCCCCGAAGCCTTTCACGTGTTTAGATGTCGATTTATTAAAAGAGTTGCCTCTTTTATTTCAATTATACAAAGTGAATGAACCTTGTTTACAATAAAAAAGTCTAAATCCTTTATTTCAGATGTGTAAAGGGTAGGTTTCATGAACAATGATCACCAACTTTATTACACTACATTTACACACATTTATTGTGTTATTGGAGTGAAATAATAAAAATAATACTATCCGTTTATAAATGAGTAACAGGAAATTAAAATCAATTTGCAGATTTGAATAGTATACCAGAAGAAATACTACAGCCGTATTTGTCCATGTTTTCAATTATTTGTTAAAAAAAATAATTTGTGCCAAACGATAAAAGTAAAACACTCAACACATTCGGCCGGAGGCAAAGCGGTTGAAAGTACTCTGCATGAACCATTCCATCTAAATACCATAACTTTAAATTTAGTCAGGCGAAAACACCCTTGGTAGTGATGTGTAATTTGTTACTGTAGCTTTGTAAAGAAATACTATCAGTTTTTTATACAGCTTTATTTGTATATTAAATGCTTTTTATCATTATAAAAGTTATGAAAATATTTACTGGATGCCCTTTGGATGAAAATAAAACTGTCAACATATCACCAGATATTGTTAGGATCCATTATGTTGATTTAAATCCTTTTAGTCTTGATTTTGTTACTTCTTTTTCATAATTGTTATAACTTATTTTTGAATCAGTCTATCCATGAGAATAAGGTTGCAATGAAATATATTCTGCCATGTATATCGATGTCTAATTTGCAGTCAAACCGAATTCCAATACGTTCAATTGTAATGCAGATCTCTGAGTTTCATTGGAATGCTTCAATCGATTCAGTGTTCGAGTAACTCTGGTACGTCACTAGCGCTCCGCAGACGGTGTTTCGAGTGATCGCCCGAGGCTAGACTACCGTGAGGGTTTTTATTTCATCTGTTTCAGTCGTTTGCTACTTAATTGATGATGCTTCGAAACGATTTTTCGACAGGGATTAGATAAAGTTTAATTTATATTCTGGAAGTTATCGAATACTAAAATATTGGAAGATTATTTAGCTATTGTAATATTCTTTAGTTCATTTCTTATATATGTCTGAAATCTTCTTTGGCAGTGACCTTGTCTGTGTTTCTGATACTTCTTATGAATTCAACTGTGATACATTTGATTTTTATTATATTTTATTATTTTATACAGGTAAATCTACGTCGGCAGAGAGCCAACGCGGTGGTCCGTATAGATTTTCTGATGCAGAAAAGCTTAATGCACGTACTCCGTAACTATTATTACAGTCTATTGAACTCAATTCAGGACAATAATGCATTTCAGAAAATGCACAAAATGTTGATTTGATTTTAAAACATATAATTTATTTGGCTCTGTTTGTTTATTCCATGTATAGGCAGTTTTAATGATAATATTAACGTTTGTAAACACAACACAACTAAAAAAACGATTAATAAAATAATTAAAAACCCTTTCGGAAACACAGGTAGTCAATATCGAACATTCGATACAGTGATTATGTTGTTCAAGGGCTGCCTCCCCTACATCCGGTCACTAGTATCGCATAACCGCTTGAGTACTATACTGATTGACAGGCGTATTCCCTGGACAGCCCTAATTGTCTGCCCTCGTATTACGGGGAATTTAATAAACACAGCTCTCCAATGCATACATTTTAACAGCACTGTACGGATTATGAATTGCATTGATTGAAAATTTCCCCGTAAAGGGTTGGTTTTGGGGATTGCTATAAGCTTAAACCGCAGTATTTGATTTGAACAACATTTATGTGATAAACGCTTCGATTAATTTAATTATTGAACTGTTTTGTTTGGAGATACTTACCCTATTAGTTGATAGTAATTATGCCTTGATTTCTTATTGAAGATTTACCATATGAAATCTACACAGCTATTGTAATGACTCTAACTGCGTTAGTTAAAACTCATTGCTATTATAAATGTTATTGTATTTTAGTAGAATTTAAAATTAACATTTTCAAAACCAAAACAAACAATAAATTGGAAAGTTTGTTTATAACGTAGCCCTACGTTTCCCAGTCTCTCTTTCCTCTTGTTTGTTTTTCTACTTCTCGTTTCGATGCTGAGTTCTTTGTTTGTTTTGTGAAAGCGTACAATCAATGTTTCATTAATTAGACCGATACTCTGTTTATAACGAGCACTTATTAAATGCATAATAAATTATCGATTTAACTATTGTGAAGCAAAAAAACAACGGGAAAATTAATAAGTATATTGAGACCTATATATGGCCATTGTTTATTAAAGTTGGTAGATATTTTTAGTTTACTAATATTTCTTTCAATTATTTCTACTAATCTTGAAACAGCTTGTGTTATGATATGGTTCACGATAAGAATCGAACGTCGGGATTCGAACCCATGACCGCTACATCGGCAGTCCTACTACCGATCATTTGGCTATTGGTGCTTCGCATATCGCAGATAGAATCCTGGAACTGTACAGATAAAACTGTGCAGTTAAAAAAAGTCTGTAGCTGGCTTAAGGAAAGTTATTATAAGTCCAATGTATAGATAGGACTTTAGTTTATTTATCCAGATTATTCATAATTAAAATGTTATAATTATATCTTGCGTAACATTGAAAAGGAAATATAATATACAGCGGTAATAAATCTAAAGATAGAAGTAGCGGATATATTATCATCGCGTGTGTCAATTACACTTCTACATTTCCTTGATATAGAAGTAACTAGGAAGATTTATTATTATAGAAAATAAATTAATGATACAGAATAAAATGTGGAATAAAAT
The DNA here is from genome assembly GCA_013186455.1 of Papilio dardanus tibullus. Lineage (NCBI taxonomy): Eukaryota > Metazoa > Arthropoda > Insecta > Lepidoptera > Papilionidae > Papilio > Papilio dardanus. The sequence continues at coordinate 647,543 of QDHC01001518.1, read as the reverse complement.
AAAATTATCATTATGAGAAACAAAACACGCGCTAGTCGTGGAGTTGCGGAAAATGGAGCCCATTATGGGTCGAAACCTTTAACCTTTGACCTTTAGAAATAAATATATCTTATTTATAAAATTGCATTTTTGGTAAAACCGATAAATGGTAAAACACACAGGATTGTCAAATATATAAAGGAAAACTTTGGAGGCTTTTTTTTTAAATAAACGTCTTTGAAAACTTTAAAGAGTCGAAACAATATTAAATCAAAATTATGTTTTGATATATAGACACAAGGAAACATCTTCATATATTAACTGTAAAATAAGTGAATTCAACATTGATAATGTCAGATCAGTGGCCAGTGTAATTGAAATAAAACGATATCGTGTTCCGCGGCGTACAATGGATAGGAAGGTCGGGATCGCATTATATCCCTCGAGTGTTCCCAAATAAATTCCACAGAGAAATCCAATATCAGCTCCCCATAACGAAATTGCAGTTTGAATGCTGCAGTGATTTTGATTATTAAATCACGATTCATATTTGCAAATTGTTATTGAAGTTCGTGCGATACTCGACGATCTGTTTTTTGTTTCGACTTTCAATTCTAACTTGGTAATTCAATTTTGATAAAGTTTACTCGGAATGGTGCATTGAAAATATATTTTTTGATCTGTATTTTTTAAGTAATAAACTTTTAACAATTTCGTTTTTTTTTCTATACAAAAATACTCCACTGCCGCAACGACCCAAAGTGGGTCTTGGCCGAGAGAACGCCATTGCCGCCTTTTCTGCGCTGATTTCTGCCAGTCGCTCGCTATAAAAAATAGCTAGGTAAATTTAGTAATTTAATCAACTAATTTTGGCTTGTTTATCCTTATTATATATCAAGCATGGTTAACGCTTAAGACATAACACTCTCTACAAACTTTGCATAAAGAGCATTCGGGTAATTTTAATATCGATAAACATCCATATAATATCTTGCAGTACGCAGAGAGCATATCAATTAGCGACGTCGAGACGATGATTATCTCGACAGATCACGAGACATGTCTGTTACATGCGTGATCATGTAATCGATAGACGATGGATATGAAGGTAAGCGAACCACTTAGAAGACAAAGATGTATATTAGATCACACGTTAATAGTTCCCAGAACATATCCGGTGATTGCTAGTTGTATGAGAAATGTTATGAAATAACAATTGAACTTATTTATTATATTTGATGTAAATGTAGTAATGATATGAGCTGAACGTTGAATTAGAAATTTAATGAATTAAGTATCTCTTCATTGTTAGAGCGGACTATATTTTAAACTATTTTTCGTCATATAACGTAAATAAATCGACATATCTTATTTAAGTGAGCATTTTCCTAGGAACAGTAGTAAAAGGAATGTCAAATATCTAATGTTTAACACAATGTAATCCCACCCTTAGAATATATTTGAATATTGAACCCATTTATTTGAATATTGTTCCCATTTATTTAAATCAGCTCTGATGAGACAAGGGAAATCGAAATCGTGGTTAAATCTTATGATAATCTCGGAAGACATTGTAGAATATCTGTTACAATATTTGCAATAATACCTATACCTACTAAATATGCATAACTACTAAAATATATTAATAAATATTTTTCTATACAGCGAAATAAGTTACTACGGGCTCAATCGATTACTAAAACTATTGTGAGAAGATATTTCCTAATATTGACTTATTCAATCACTAAACAAGCTTACAATTATACTATTATTTTAATTAATTGAATGATTCAATAACATTAGTGAAAAGCAATAATCATAAGAGTTATTGATATTATATTCAAAGTGCCGCCGGCGTCGTTTCCGGCGCAGATAATGTACTTAATTCATGCCCCAATCCCATCGGAAGTCACCATTCTAAATCAAACATGGCGCCAATCCGCACAATTTACTGGAGGGGGAAACGCATATTTTAATACCTTAATGGCGGGACGGATTTATTCTTGATACTCCCATCAGATGCTGTTAAATATTTAATCAATAATGACAGATATCTATACTTAATATTATAAAGATAGAAACTTTGTAATTTTAAATGTTTGTATTTTTGTATGTATTGAAATAAGTCAAGGACTACTGGGCCGATTTCAAAAATTCTTTCAACTTTATAAAGCTACATTATCCCCGAGTAACATAGGTATATTATTTAATTCCACGCCGACGAAGTCAAACACGACAGCTAGTATAGTATAAATACGGATTCATTATCAAAAGCCATTGAAAACCATAAGTAAAATGTAACTTGCAAAGCGAAGTTCTTGATGAACAATGAGTATAATTACAGTTTATTAAATTGTTAATTAACACAGAAACCGTAATTTAATTTCAGACCGTAGTAGCCTTCGCGAAGGTAAAAATATTCAAAATTGCTTATAAGTTTCTCATATAAAATGTATAGATACTCGATGACCAAATTGTCGTCCACTTGAATCACTCTGGTTCCATGAATAATTTATAACTGCCTCGTTGGCGACAGACATATTAAAAAGTACGCATATTAATGACTTCAATACAATATGAGCTCACTTTCAATTTGATTCAGATTGATCGAATCACGATTGAAATCTAATTAGTGTCGGCGAATAATTTTTACAGTCAAAGTATTAGTTATTAGAAAAAAATGTTCACATAATTCATTAATAAAACGATAAAACGAATTCTAGAATTACATCATAGACATCTATGTTAGCTATGTTCTGCCAACGAGTTTTTTTTCTTTTAAACATAACTAAAATAGAACCACGTTTTTCTTATAAACAACGTTTCATTAAAATTATTTCACCAGCTCTATATGAAATTTTACTCTTCCCAAACAAATCATTTCATGTATAAAATAATAGAAGCGTAATGACATGCAACTGTAAGTAAAATAGAATTTCCATTTTTGAGACACCAAGACGGGACGTCAACTTTGGTTTTATACGACTAAAATAGGTGAAGCATCTGGTACCGACTAAATTGCAGGCGGAGGCATGAATGTTTAAAACGACGTTGTAATCACAATATCCACCTGTGTCACTTTTTTGAGACATTCCTTATTTACTGATAGAAGGTACGAGTATAAAAAACGTTTTAGTCAGAAATGTTGCAACTTTTTCGTCTGTTAGTTGCGTCTTTTAATTGTTAAAGATATCCTAGATTCCAGATTTAGGTCGATAAGTTTAATGTATTTTGAATTATGCAGTTTGTAGTTTTTGCAAAATAAAAACGAATAATATTTCCTTACTACATACGTTATATGTAGATTTTCTTGGTACACAAATCGAACGTTAATTATACACTTGGAAATGTATACTGCTATGTATCGACCGACTTCGTTGTCTCTCCAATTTGCTTTGTCACGTTATCCATACAAACTTTGGACTGACTTACGATTACTGCGTGCCTGGATACGGCCGAGATAGGGTTAAGCCATAAACTGTCGCGCCATCCCAACTAGAGAGTACTAGAGTATTGTTTATGCTAACCAGAGAGTCCGGAGCAAGGGCGTAGCATTATTAAACTTCGATATTACAGCACAACTAATTTCTGTATAAAGTTTTGGTTAAAGTTTATCAAACTACTAGGAGAACATAACAACGTATCGGACGAGTTAAATTAATAATCCAATCAAATATATGTGGGTCCGAATTTTACAGTTTTGTATTTTTTTTCAGTAGATTTCGGTTCTAAAGAAAAAAATATTAATTTTATATTAGATTTTTAAAAAATTTTGTTTGCCTTGAATAAAGTAACGCTACGTTTCTGAAATGTCCTGCATTTTCTAAAACATTAGTGGGAACCCTGGGTGTACGAGTAATACGTCAGGGCGGGCGCCTATCGTCCAATGCACGCTCAGTCCATTTCCATAAAAGCCTCTTCAATCTCGCAAAACGTTTCGGGAATTTCAATTCGCGCTTAACGTTTTTTCCGTTCCGTCCTTTACGGTTATTTTCGTGTCGTATATTAAATATTTAGTAGTTTATGAGATTTTTAAATTGCGATTTAAGAGCGAGGGTTGCCATCGCCAGCGTTCAGCCAGTGATTAATTAAAAATAATTAATGCATCCGTTCCCTATAGTGAATGGTGTGAAACAATTTCATTATCCAAGGAAAAACTTAAGTATTTTGACGGAGACTTTTAAAATAATTAAAAACATTTTTTTATAATACAAAATGGCAAACGAGCAAGTGGCCACCAGGATACGCTGAAAAACCGAAGAGCCTCCTGCCCATAAACGTGTAGCCTTGTGCCTACCCTTAATATACGGAGGAAAAGACGCACAGCAAGAGGATAATACCTCTTCCTAAGCGTCCCCTCCCCCGCCAATCCAGTTCTCTGTCCCATCGTTTCGTTATAAGGAAGAGAATGTGGACTAAAATTAGGCCTCCGGCGTCACACTCGCCTGATGAAACACGAAATAGCTTCCATTTGACGCCTATCTTCTGTGTGTTCGTGGTCCAGCGGGCGAACCGGACAATTCGCGCGAAGATATTAAAGCGGGCTCTACCAGTTTTTTATCTAAAGGACTATCTATAGAATGTATTAAAGACTTAAAAGTTGTGAATAATGTTGCCAGCAATTTCATTAGAATATGAAAACAATTGCAAGAGCTGGATGCTATCTTTTTAGTTGAGTGCTGATAAAATAAAGCTTGTTACACACGGATGCCATTGTTTGCCAGCGCTATTACGGTCATGCATGTGTCAACGATATTATATTAGCTTGATTTCTTATCTAAATGTTTGTGAATCGCTCTCTTTTAGTAGACAAACTAGAGCAACATTGCCATCACGGATCACATCTAACAAATATATGTATTTTTTTTATATTACAAAGTGGCAAACGAGCAAGCTGCCACCTTGATTCGCTGAAATAGAAAAGCGACCGCTGCCCATAGACATCTGCAATTGCAGATGTGTTGCCTACCCTTAATATACGGAGGAGGAGACCTCCGTAGATTAAGGGTATTAGCGTTTTATACTAAATTTTACTTGAAACATACATTTAAAGAAAACATACGTGAAAGAATTAACATCGTAATTTTGTCATTATGCACCAATTAGAGACGGTGTCAACTAGGCCGGCAACTACAAAGGAAATGAGTCACCGTGATGAAGGAACAAACCCCAGCATTGTTACCTCAAAGACATGCAAATATCGCCTTTGTGTGAGAATTGGAACAAGTGATTTTAGCAATGCATCTGTTATTTTTTCATAAACTGCTGATTTGCTTTGTTAGTATGCTTTTTATTTTTTACTTAATATACTGGAATGGTAGAAATTATCATTTTGTAATAAACTCTGCTTGTTTGTAAATTTTGCAAATACGTAGATGTATGAATGTAGAAGAAGCGAGGGAGGTGTGTAAGGATCGTGCCAATGGAGGTCCATTGTCTCTGCCTACCCCTCTGGGTTACAGGCGTGAGTTGTGTTGTTGTTGTTCGGCTTGTAATTTCGTCAAAGTGAGTTTTATGGACGCCAAATTATAGAAATAATGAGTATAAAAGTCCGTTACAAATAATTGTAATAAATTAAAGTAATAGTTTGCCACTAATTATAGTATTAAAATAACTAAAATGAGAATTATAATTGGCTTGAACTATCAATCCAATACAACAACCGGTTAAACAGAATGACTCATAACCTACCTTATTATTGCGTATTATGGTTTATCATACTATGAGATTAAAATCACTTATGCAATAAACTTGTATGAAAGTAAACATCAACAAAGACATTAGAGTCTAGTAACCAAATTCGACGTCATAGATATGTCAGTGTACAACGCTAGAGGTCATTGACCCCGATACGATGCGGGCACCAAATTCGGTAGTTGATGCCGAGCGGGGGACATTAATCGCACGTCACATTTCTTAGATACAGCAGGGAGAAGCAAATACGATGTGGAAATAACAAAGTTTTTATTAGACCAAACTTGATACATTCCTCAAATTATGTTGTTTATTTGAACACGATACTACGAAACGAATAAACCGAATAGACGTTCTTGGAATTCCATTTAAAAACAAATTCAATAATATTCAAGATAATTTACTAAAGGATTAAGTCCTTTTAAATGATAATCAACAAGGAATAAATCAATTACAGTCAAACCTGCATACGCAAGAAACCTCTATAAACGAGACAAATATTGCGGTCACTTGGGCTCTCGGTTATCCAGGTACGACTGTATTACCATTTTAAAATTAAAAACACGTAACTTGCTACTTGCGATATAAACCAGTGGCTAGCTTCCGCCTCGCCTACGATTTACAATTGCCAATAAATCGATTACCAGTTCTCGAGTCATCGAGTATCTCTTACTATTAGCTCCAGTGCCCTACAATCAGTTTACTATAGTAGTAGATAAATCTACTAAAGGTTGTTTCACGCATGATTTCTACTCACCGCCACGCTCGACCGACTTTTGTTCAGTCATTTTCTCTTTTGGCGTAACATTGTGCAAAAAAGAACATTTTTATATCTCTCTACGTGTATTTTTTTTGTAGAACACTTTGAATGGATTTTCGTTGTCGTTATTGTTTTTATTTTAAGTTGTGTTAACTAAGGTAAGGTTCGACCCATGATGGGCTCCATTTTTCGCAACTCCACGACTAGCGCGTATTTTGCGTGAATACATATACTTTGAATTTCTTCGGCGATATGTGCAGGTTGCATCACGATGTTTTGACCTAAGATCATCGGGTAAATGTGTACACTAATGAACTAATAGCTACATTTACACAACAATTTTTAACAATCGTAATTAGATACAGAAATAGGAGAAGAGAATGACGCAAAACCATTGACGTGACCATCTTATCGAGTCTGACGACACCTTTCTTTTACTAGTATTTACCTTAAATAAAATAACCATTGAAACGCCATAGAAACACATTTCGATAACATTTGTACGATAAACCTAATTGTTGCATTTGGTAATGTACTGCCTTATCATAAACCTAATCATTAGGACAATTGATAATTCTTAAAACGTGATAAGATAAATTAAGTGGAGCATAGCTTATTGTGAACTAAAAGTACAAAATACTACTGCAATTAATTCCACAGTGTCATATAAAAACAGTTAAAATTTGTTACTGTTACAAGCAGTAAGAAAATAATATATTGCTCAACTTTTAAAAGTGCTTTCGCGTCCAAAACCATTTTAAACTCAACAAAAACAAAGCTATCAACATTGTAGCGTTCGCAAGAGTGTATCACAATTTCTTTTCAATGTTTTTTTTTATTATTTTCATGGTAAATTCGACCGTAAACGCGTGGAGAAAGTGTTTATTTTTAACGATATAGTAACTGTGTATGTAACACACGGTATTATAATCTTAAACGAGTAAATAATATGGCTTAAATTCGGTTAATGAGGGGTATAATGTTCGAGCAGACTTGGAGTGTCACAAGTTGCCCTATCGAATGTCGGGAACACGCTCTGCTCAAATAAAGTGGCTAAAATACGTTCTCTGATGTTGTGTTGCAGGAAGTACTGCGTTAGAACATTAATACACTCGTCTTCTCTATGTACTTTGGATATATTTTATGATTTCTGAATCTTAATTTTTAAGTCGAGAGTTTTTTTATGTATGTACAAGAATTACGCAGCAAGTTCTGACGTGATTCCTTTTTAGGTTTGTATCAATATAGCTGTCATTTGGTCCAATTTTTATATAGAAAAAACTGTATAGTAATTTTTTAGTAATTCCAAATAAACATGAGAAAAAAAAACATTTTTACTTAGTCTTTTGGTTGTATGATTTAGTAAGTTCAATTATATAGATTCTAAAATAATATTGCATAGTTTTCCAGTCTTATAAACCAAATGGTTTCAATTAAGATTTCGATTGTGTTGAGGAAGGAAGTGCCAATTATTGTGCTATTGATGTTGCTTATGTAACCCACATCTTGCATAAACCAAAAGGTTCCAAAGATATTGTATATTCATAAATCACATGTGTCTGTTAATAGGTACTATAGAGCGTTGGTGGCTCAGGGTTTGAGCTCTTGACTTGTAAACTGCAGGTCCCGAGTTCGAATCCCGCCATGTATCAATGTGTTTTTCGATGTTCATATGTACATATTTACCCACGCTCTTAGGTGAAGGAAAACATCGTGATGCAACCTGCACATATCGGCGAAGAAATTAAAACATAAGTGTATCACGCAAAATACGTGCTAGTCGTGGAGTTGCGGAAAAAGGAGCCCATCATTGATCGAACCTTACCTTTTTAATTGTTATACTATATGCTAGTATAATTTTATATTTTTTAAATACCGGATCATGAAAATTGCGCTTACATAAAATTACTAACTACAGCTACTTACGGAATATCGCTACGAAATATCTTTTATTTGATTTTTATGTAACTTATAAATGTCGCGACTCGCGACACACTTTTACGTCTAAATACAAGTTGAAAAAGTTTGTTCATTATCTCCTTTTGCATAATCCGGATGTTGAATAAAGAATGTCACTTGATATAAAAACTGGTCAAATCCCATTTAGATTGCATTTTATTACAAATCTTGAGATGAATGAGATTCTTGAGATGACACAAGAGAGACCGCAATGCCAATATAATGACTCGATTTTAGTAATTCGGGATAGACAGTTATAACCACATCTAACATAATATAACGAGATTAAATTTCCAAAAATAATAGCAAAAACATTTGCTTAATCTTGTTTAGATTACGGAAATCGGTCTTGAAATTTCAAGCTATGTTTTCCACATACACGCTATATGTTCCATATGTTTTTGTCTAAAATCATTATTGAAATGTAAGAATAATGAGCCAATTTCCATTAGTACGTTAACTTATATCAATTTACTCGTATATCTAAAAGTCACTTTATTTCGCTTCATTTAGTCAAGCACGCGTCTTATCTATTAACTTCATATCTCTGTTATTAACGAGTCCATTGACTGTGAACTGTGAGTCGTTCAAGTTGGAGGATCCTCGCATCCGTTCCGTTCGTTCTCTCATTCGGTTTCGTTCAATCGTACCATTAAATTGATTTATGCGTCGTCTCTACGTGACCGATGTCTTATATCGCATATTAAATTCTAAAATGTATTTCGTCCATGTTATAACGATGAACTAATTTAAACTTACTTGCGAACTATTTAACTAAAGCCTTGTACTCACTAGGATAGTATTTTAGTCGAGTAGCAAGTATCCGAACAAAGGATTTACTAATCTACTCTACTAAAATGTTGCTGTTCGGGCACGTTTAGTTACTAAATTACTATCCTAATGCGTAGGTTTAGACTTAAACGAGTCCGAACTGTAGTAAATCCTGGGTACGGATAAATGCTACTTGCTACTTGACTAAAATACTGTCCTGATGCGAACAAGGCTTAAGAGATAACTCTATCTTTATCTTTCTAATTATTTTTCAAATAATATTTGCTTACACAGCAGCTCCTTTTGAAAGAAACAGTTTTACAAAAAAATATTGTCATTCTTCTCATCTCATCGTGAAATAATAAATACGTGTGTGTATGTTTTAGTGATGGAAACTCAAGCTATACAAGTTCCAAAACATGTTAGTTTAACCAACGACGTTAAACCACTTCCTCCTTAATGACTATCAAGTATTCAGGAACCTCTTTACATATCCAATGTGTTGCTAACTCGCCTAATAAGCCGTCATCTAACGAGACGGGATTCCTTACGCCCCCACTTTCTTGCGTGCAAACTAGAACAGACAACATCGAACACCAACGCGTGTGATAAACGGATGCGTTTCACTTCAAATACATTTGTTAGATAGTATGATAGATTATTATAATTATATACTTGTTCTAAGATGATTTTGCAACACGATAACAAATCTATGAAAGTTTCTCTACCGATGGTTACAAATAGGATTTTTTATCGAATCTGTAGACAGTATGAAAATCTTACTTTATTTAAGTGGATAAGTACTCTTCTGTTATTTTTAATCTATACTTCTATACTAATATTATAAAGAGGAAAGACTTGTATTTTTGTATGCATTTAAATAAGTCAAAAACTACAGGGCCGATTTCCAAAATATGTTCACCGTTAGAAATCTACATGATCCCCGAGTCACATAGGCTATATTTTTGTAATTCGCATTGAACGAAGTCGCGAGCAACAGCTAGTCAAAAATAAAGTAATAATAGCAATACTATAACTTAAATATGTCTTCTTCCTCCGTTCTAAATGTTATTATCGTATTCGTTTACTTCATCTACTTGTGCAAAAGTCACTTCTTATAAATTCTACAATCATATCTACATCTATACAGTAAAGGGTTCGAAAACCTTATGCAGAATACCCTCGCGATACATCTTAAATTAAGTTAACCTGTACAACTTTTATTTCTCCCAGTTCCCCTCGGACAGTTACATATTGAGACAAACTCCGGTCGTGCCTTCATTTAATATTAACTCTATCTCTTACATACTGAAAATTGTATCACTTGACCCTTATACGAGACTGTTGTTTTTTCTTCTATAAAACTTTTTAAAAATTAACGCAATTGTTTTTATGTTCTCTTGACCACATTTATATGCTATGACTTGTATTGTTACCTAAGGATAGTAGAAATTATTCAGCATTATTCAAGAAGTTTGACATTCAGAAACTAAAGACTAAGGTCTGTGAAACTTAGTATTTACTTGGTATTTAAAGATTACAGTTTTAGGATTTCTAAGTTATTTTAATTTACATCGGTGACATTCTATAAAACCTGTATTATAATAATCTTAAAGAAATTAATGGCCACAACTTATTTGCGTTTGAAAATATGAAAATACATTTCACGAATTCTTTACTATATTTCAAAAGCATAAAGGAAGGATTCGCAAAATATATTCAATTGAAATAATTCAAGGTTTCGTATGTCGAGTCGTATATTTATTTTGATTTTAGTGACGTCAGAGTTTCTTTGCGGCAGCCCCACAGCCTCCAGCGAACTAACCCTACGTATTCGTTTGACGAGTAGTCTCCGCACGCCCCCGTTGCCTTTACAATCTATTTGTAAGGCGATGAGTATATAATTTTCCCCTCACAAGAAGCGACGCGGCATTTTTCATTCCCCGCAGGCTAAGCTACCCCTGTTAGATTTCCATTCATTGTATTTTGCTCCGAATAACAAGCGCTTTAAAGTCTTTTAAATTCTCATTCGGTTATATTCCTATTTAGATATTTAAACAGAAAAAAAACGGTTTTGAAGTTGAGTGCTGTGATAATGGCCAGAAAAGTATGGATTTGACCCTTTTGGTATGCCGATAGCGTTCTCGAATAGTTTATCTTATTGCTGTAAAATTAATATTTTTTTAGTATTACAAGGAATAAATTTAATTTGTTAGTGTCTCAAAAGTAGTTCGGAGATATATCTCTCTCTATAATACAGACATCATCCAGTTTGAAAGGAACATTTGCTAATAAAGTCTAAAACTGCATAGGACGGTGTAGGATCGTTTCCACTAGCGTTTACAAATAGGTCGAACGATTCACTTGCGTATTAATATCTCCTCGATGTTCTACATCTGTACCGCGGAAGAAGTAAGACTTACTCCTTTTGTTTTTTAACATTAACAGCCGTCTCGACGAGGAAATTCTGATGCGAGTTATTTTAGTGTTGTAAACGAAACTAGTGTGTGATTTCCGACATGTTTACACATTCGGTCGTTCACCATTGTTGCGGCGTAATGTAGGTCAAATGTGACGGTCTACTGGGAAATACATTTTTATAAAGATTATGATTGCTTAGTCATACATATTGCTTTTTTACGAACTTTGAAGCGTCTTCCTTACAGTATATTTATTAGAAATACTAAGGTTCGTGTTGGATTTTTAAGTGCAGTAGTTGTTCTTTTTTGGATAATTTTTCACCAAGATTTCTTTATTGTTTATTTGTTTGAGTGAAATCTAAATTGTCATTTAGAAGACAAATATAGAAAAAACATGTCTCCAAATTCCAGACATTAAAATTTATGTAAATTCTTCAGACTCCCAACTGACTTCAAAGTTTGTAACCGCAGAATGCCTTGCGAAGTTATTTCAAAATTCAACAGTTTAAAAGTTTTGTTGTACATAAATAACTTTACTGTGTTTATGATGTTAATAACTGTTAAAGATAGTAATGAGCTAAAAAGTAAAAATATCTTTAGCATTGTTTTTGTCGCATTTTACTTTTATTTTAAGAAATAAATTGACTCAAAATAAGCGTTTAAAAAAGTAAAGGATTGAATACCAATGCTATCCTACTATACTACGCATATTTCTATATATTGTAGCTATAAAATTTTCAAGATATAAATCAATCCGCGAAGTTTGTTTTATTCGGGTTTGTTATTAATGTTGTTTATTTTAGAAGCGCTGAGCGGCAAGCGCCATTACTGAACATCAACACACTCTATTGTTGAATGTAAACCGACTGCAGTGGACCGTAACATTTTTATTTTTCTTTATTTTTATTCCATTTTAATTTATTACATGACAGTTACATTCTAATAACGTTGTTGCATACTTAGAATTTCGTTTACTATTAGCCGCCTGCGTGGAATTTTTACTCAATTGTAAATCTTTCGAAAATTTTACATTACATGTGTTTCCTTTAAAAGCATCCAATTTATCTTTTACCAATGTAAGATAGATTTTACATTATAAAGTCGTCTGTTATTTGGTTATTAAAAAATTTAGACATTAAAAAAAATTTAGCTTGATTGTCTCAAATAAGATAATTATGACAAAAATTGTTTCGTATCAATATTCATTCCTTAAAAACAAATTGAACTTACGCTTTGCTTTATTCTGTAAAAAAAGAACAGTGACACTTCACTGTTATTTTCTCTTTTCTCTTAATTCACTAATTAGGGAACTTTTACTATTTAAATCATACAAGTATGACTATATTTTAACACGTTTACTATCAAGTGTTACGTGATATAATATACTTTCGAGTGATCCAATCAGAAATGCTACTTCTATATGACTTAACAGTTAAAATGTTTTTTTTTTTTATATTCCCACAAGAAAATCCAATTACGATATAGATGTACGAAATGTAGGCAATTTAAGTTCCACGTACTAGATAATAGGATTGGCAGACGTAGTTTGGCGACCTCGAACGCGGTTGCCAAACTGCGGTTACAACGCTCTAGTAATCTTCAAGGTGATTGGCGGTAAACAAAACCTGTATCATTGATATATCAATTGATGGGTTGATGTTAGTAGTCACCCATTGATGGAAATTCAACCATAATTCATAAACATTTTTTTAGATATTTTTTTTTATCTGTGTCAAATGTTTTTTAGCATACGCAATTTCTTTAAAAAGGGCTACAAAGTTGTCGCTTATGTTACATCATTATTTTTCTTTAACTATTCCAACTAAGCTTGAAAAAGCTTGACTACTATAATAAAATATGACATTTTAATTTTATGGCTATGTACTACAGCGTCTTTCATTCGTAATTTCATACATCTTCGCATGCGTGCGCTTTGGTTATGTCTCTTAAAATATCCATGTAAAAAAAAACATTTACGAATATCACATTAATTCTTAAAAATCCGCCCGCTTGTAAATCTAGCAGCTGTCTGCTGCTACCTTATCTTACAACGAGCCGTAAAACATTCTCCAAGACAACTCCTTATTTGTTTACTTTCCGTTGAACGCAGCCGTATAAAATCTTACCGCTTTAAAGCGCTTTCAACAATTTACAAACTTATGCAAAATATTTTAATCTTTAAACATTTCAGTGCCAACTTTAAGCGCTTATTGCGGAATGTCGCGTGGGTATTTGAGGATATTTGGACATTTTTTATTTCCAATTTAGGATATACAGTTTAAAGTCGAAATCAAAGTCGTTTTATTATAGTAATTCGATCAACTGGGAGAGATCGCTCACTGCGATAAGCCCGTCCACAGCATTACTACTGTAACTTTTTACTAATGTATTTGTTTTAGCATTAAGAATAAATAAATAAATAAATAAATTAACTGTTATACTTTACTGTAATCTTCATATAAATATACATATTTATTGTACCTACATTACTGCTTTGTTAAGTAAATTATTTTCAATTTAAAGTAAAGCAGCAATGTAACCAGAATAACCTTAAAAACGCTAAAACTTTAATTCAAGTCTAATTAGTATCTGTTATCATAAATGTTATAATAATGTCAACTCTCCATAATCGAAGTCATTCTTCATATTTTACAGCCATGTCATCGTCTACAAGCGACCGAACATAACTCTGTCAAAAATTCTTCTTTGACTTGTCTATTTTGTTGGCGCGTCACATCGGCCCGGAATAGATGCAACTATGCGACACAATATTTCGGTTGACTATTTTTACTACACAAGCGTTTCATTTTATTTGTAACTAGCTGTTGCTCGCGACTTCGTCCGGGGGAATAAAAAAATAGCCTATGTATTTCGGGAATAATATAGCTACCTAATGGTGAAAGAATTTTTGAAATCGGTCCACTAGTTTTGAGTTATTTCAACGTACAAAAATATAATTCTTTCCTCGTTATAATAATAGTATAGGTTAATAAATGTCGCAAATCAATTTTAATTAACTTTTGATTTCTTGATATGGAATATCTCTAATTAGTCCAAATCTTTTTGATTCATTGTTAAAATGTAATATTAAGTATTAAATTAAGATTGGCGACAAGCACTGTTGTAACGCGGGTGCGTTGCCCCCGTGTTTTGCAATCCATTGTTCCAAAGTATTATTCGCGGCACGCATGGCAATTTTGTTTGCATATTCGCCATGTGGTTTTTTTTTCATTAAACTGTACGAAAATGGGCACAAGCCCCGTATTGTTTGAGTCGTGAGGAAGAACAAGTTTTTGTAATTTTCTTTTTTTTTGTAAATTAAAATCTGTTACTGGCTGGAATAATAAATGAGCGAACAAAGGTACAGATTAAAAAAACTGTCTGCTACGAGTATAATAATGTGAAAATAATTAAAAAATATGTTAAAAGTGAAAGTATTTTTTGCCATATTTCTACAACAATTAAACTGTATACAGTCGAACCAGGATAAGCGAGAAATGTCTATAAGCTTGAGTTATTCTATGTTCGCCACGAGCTACCTCCATAAGCGAGAAACTCGGTTTAGAGAGTTATCCCTATAATCGAGACAAATATCGCTGTCCATTGGACTCTCGCTTAACCAGGTTCGGCTGTATTGGCTTGCAGTACAGAAAGAAACCACACTTTAAAATTTATTTATTTTTTTCTATTATAAAACTTCGCTACAGCTGTCAGACATTTTTATAGATAAGCACGTGCTTGGTGCTACAATTACTATGTGTAATGAGATATGGCACCGGTGTTTCCGGCTGTAATATATTCGAAAGCCATACAGTCTGCGGTCGTCATGCTTCGATACATCATCGGAAGGGTGCAGCGCCACCTGCCGCCGTTTCTACATGAATGCTTTTCATGTTTGAATATGTGCCTTGTTGACGTCTGTATATGAATTTAATACGATCATTTTCCGATAGATAAGAGGTTATTTTTAGTTCTATTGTGACCTGTGAGGAAACGGCATGACCTGGATTTTAAAATTGAGTGATAAAATATACTCATTTCTCTGTAAAATCATGGTACTTTTAATAAAACTTAGAACACGTGCACGTTTTACAATTGCAAAATAACATCGATAACTCCGTGTAAATTAATTATTATGCAAATTAAGCGCAAATACGCGGCAACGCGACTCGATCACTGCCATCCGGGCGTTGGCATTAAACCTTTGCGAGTTCATATTTGCAAGCCAACAGTCAGTAGTACATTCGTTGCGTGAATGCGCGCAAGTCGCACGCTCTCATCTTTGATTTACGTATAACATTTTACGAAAATACACTTTTTTGCATTGTAATAGAGTCTATATTGTCCCACGGTGTTGTTGATATAGTCGTTTGTTTAGTTACCCGACAGTGACGGTTAAAGGCGCGTGCCGTAAAATCTTTATAGAGTTTGGTTGAAAATGCGTTGCGCTTTCGTGTTACGTATTCGTTGCCGCTTCGCTACGTGAAACAGCCTAGCTAGACACGCTTAGCACCATTCTCTTATCAAGTAAGTGAAGCAGTTTTACGATCCCTCACTTCGTTATCTTTGCGTATCGTGCCTGCATTAGAATGCTGTTTTATACCCACATAAAGTAGAACTATAGAAGATTAACATTATTTTATCTAAAATTGAATGAAAAGGCATAATAAAAACGGATATAAATGCCCTATAAATGCGACACTATTATAACAAATTACCACTTAAAAAACAAATATGTAAATTAATATTTTAATTGCAGTCAAGTGCTTAAAATGTATAAACATTATTTTTCATTTATATTTATATTTTGTTTAAACTACTAAATATAAATGTGACCGTTAATGTCTCACTTCTGGTCATTTCGACTGCGACAAGATTTATCTGTTTGCACCAGATGTTGTCAATAGAAATATACTAGACTTATATTAGCTCTCTCCAATTCGTAAATACTTTCTTCTCGAATATAAAATAATAATTTCACAGTCGTTTAGTCAATTAAAGTAAATGTTATGCATAATTATTATTTAACTAGCTGTTGTGTGCGACATCGTCCCCGTGGAATTAAATACAATAATATAGCCTATGCTACCCGGGGATAATGTAGCTTTGTAATGGTGAAAGATTTTTTGAAATCGGCCCAGTACTTCTTGAGTTATTTCAATACATACAAAAATACAAAGTTTCTCTGTTTATAATATCAGTATAGTTTTAATTTAATATACATACTTTGTCGTTTTTTTTGTAGTAACAAACGACTTAGTAATTGACCTGATACAATGATCTTTTTCGTTTATATTTTTATGTCATTTGAAAGTGAAAGTTGTTGTTAGGGGCGACACACGGATTACTTCAAGCGTATAGCCGGCAACACACGAGTATTTGAGTTGCGATTCCAAATTGACTCCGATCTATGTATGGCAAACATTACTCGTAGCTACAGATGCCCGACGTCGAGTGTTTAAAGCAGTCCGGCGATATTGGGCCTTAAGCCTTGTACGCACTAGGATAGTAGTTTAGTCGAGTAGCAAGTATCCGAACAATGGATTTACTAATCTGGTTTACTAAAATGTTGCTGTTCGGACGCGTTTAGTTACTAAATTACTACCCTTGTGCGTACATTTAGACTTAAACGAGTCCGAACAGTAGTAAATCCTTTGTCGGGATAAATGCTACTTGCTACTCGACTAAAATACTATACCGGTGCGAACAAGGCTTTAGCCTACTGCTATGCTTTTCGAGTATGAAAGTGTTGAAACTATTAGCTTAGTTAAGTTTACTGTTTATCATGACGCGACAAATTCTCGCTCGAATCGTTACAAGTCCGATACGTATCCTTCCCACGTAATCCACTCCTTTTGTGGAATGTGAGTTGTCACCCATTTCGTCTGAGCTTATCCTTTCATCGGACCGGGAATACGAGAGATGTCTGGAATAAAACTTGCATAGCACGTGAGATAGCGCAATGAATTTTACATTTACTGAGTTTGCTTTGATTTTTCAGTTGAATTTTCTAGTGTAGATGACATTTTAAAATCTGTTTTATTTTATATGTAAACGAAAAATAAAAACGGAGTTGTATGTTTTCACTTACTCACTTTCTTTGCAAGATTTTCATTAATAAAAACCATATTAATGTTACTCGACATGACACGACCTTAATAACCTTATCTTGGACTCTCACAAATATGATATTTGTTTTGTATACATCTTACTTATATCTGACTTTCTTATCTATTCCATCCTGTTACTCATACGAGCTCAGACCGGACAGACAGACAGTCTGGTGCGAGGTAAAATTGATTACGCAAACGTGCCGAGTATCTCAATAAACGCTTATTATTCACAACTTTGGTATTTGATTTTCGCTTCATTTCTTACTTTATTTATTAGAAAACAAAAGTGAATTATTTTATTTATGATTTTCATTAAAAATATTTTTGTGTGTTTCAGGTAATCATCGTTTTTTAAGTTGAATTGAGTAAGTCATCATGAAAATGTATTTAATTGAGCGAGAATTTTTTTCTGTTGATTCTTTGTTTTCCACAGCTATATTTTGCGATATGACCGAGGAAAACTTCGCCAGGAGGCTCGTTTAACATAAATATTTGCAATTAAAATTAAGCTTCAAGGCCCTATCCGTGCAATTATTCAAATTGCACGCCACAGGAGACCTCAGAAAGTTTCAAATTAATTAAGAGGGTCATAAGACAGACCGTTAAGGAAACAACAATGATGGTGGGTTCTAACCGGCGTCCTTATTTATTGTTGGCCCGAGGACTATTCCACTTGCCCCCTGTCATCATCTTGCGGCTTTTAAGTCCCCTACGAGTTACTCATATTTGCCACGTTTGCAACCCTTTAGCAGACGCAAATAAAATATGAGCATTGCGTCGAATTCTACCCTTAGCATAAACACGCTTGTTCGAATATAATGATCAATCTTTAATGATTATTATTGTTAAATTTTATATTGTTGACATAGGACTGAACCTGCTCTTTTAAACCCGAATAAAAAATTCAGTAAAAACCTAACCTCAAAATTATTTGAAATTTGTTTTATTTCTTATGTGTAAGACAAAGTCTGTAGAATTTTAAGAGTCAATAAAGGTACCAACCTTTCGTTTGCGAATGCAACCATTTGCAATTATTCACATCTGTCTGCGTAGTTTTTGCACGCGTGTTTTGGCACGTTTGAAACAGAGCGTGTCGTGTAGGGCTCTAGAACGCCAAGCGTAGCGTCAACACTTGACTATCATCTTACTACCCCTATCCTCGACTCTTCGGTTTATATTTAATGCGTCGTAAGAATTTCGTTTACCTCTGATCTTTGAAGATGCGTAAATCATAAATGCATATTTGTACACTCTTGGTCGTTTGATAATTTTGAAAAACTGTGACAAATTGCGATAAATTGATACTTATTTTATTAATGCTATAAAAGTATTAACTTTGCTATCGTACTAGTTTCCTTACCTATGTACCTGTAATTTTTAAGCTGTTTTATTAAAATGTAAATCTAACAAGTTTATGAATAAGAAATCGATATACGAATTTTATTAGCACTTACAAAGTTAATGTAAAGTTTTAATAATCACGTCTGATAGATTCTATTGTAAACTAGTTTTTATCTAGGCTAGTTCTTATATAGTTCGTAAAAATGTAGAACTATAAAGACCACCTTAGCAACAAAACGTGATTGAAAGTATCAAGAAAACGAGTCTCACTATACGTCATATTACAGGGCATTAACCTGTATGATTTCAAAAGTTTTTGTATGATTATCATACGAATCTGTTTTAGATATTTTACTTCAAAATCTACGATAATACATTGTTTTTTATTTATAATTTAGTATCTGTTGTTCGCGACTTCGTCCGCACGGAATTAAGAAATATGTTATGTTACTTGGGAATAACGTAACATTGAACGGTGAAAGATTTTTTGAAATCGGCTTAGTAGTTTTTGAGTTATTTCAATACATACAAAAATACGAATCTATCATCTTTATAATATTAGTATAGATAACGAATAAAGGATTCGCTAAGCTTTGAAAAAATAGTAAACTTACTTAGGATGATAAATGTTTAAGAATTATACGATTATTTTAAATAAATACTACTGCGTCTTTTTATGCAATAAACGACCACACATATAACTTATTGTGTAATTTTTTTCTTATCTTAAGAGTTACTTATTATTTGTATTACGTTATACTAGTACTATAGATTTCTTTCTGACAATTTTATCATCAATATTGAACTTGTATGTCAGTGACCTGACGATAAATACGAGCAAATGTACGCTCGCGTTGTTTACAGAGTTATCATTTCACAGAATTCAATGTAAATAGTAAAACATTTTATTTGTAAACCAATGATAGAGTAGTTATTGAGTAATTTACAACCTAACTGATACATACATAACTATAGAAAATATATAATAATTTTCAGCTTTAATAACTTGACATAGAGTAGAGAATCATCTGAAATCGGCATAGTGAAGAAGCCATACATTAATCAGAAAGGGGAAAGCGAAGTAGAAATAGGTGTCCTGTTCGAACCACCGTTTTCGTGCCTACATGGACCATTTGAAGCATCCAGTGTATGGATGCCCTTAGTCATCATGTTCTGGCATCAGAACGGTTTTGCCAAACATAAATAATTGTTTGATATATGTGAAGGTCAGCGCGGTGTCTCTGTCACACGACGCTTGCACGAGATATAACTAATTGATGTTTCCTTGCGTCTCAGATATGGAACAAGGAGACCGCCTGTGCGTTGCGTTTTTGACTTTTTTCGACGGTCGTCTTTTGTTTTTGTCGGAATATATTACCGGCCTGTTTTCATTTGGATTTACGGTCTTTGGAATTAGGTTGACTAACTAGTTAATTTTATGAGTTTATCATGCCGAGATTTTATAAACAAAATAGAGAATTTTCTTAGAGATAAGCGAGTAAAATGAGGTTATAGGACGACGATCATGGTCATTGACCCCCTTTTAACACATTACCTGTCTATCTGTTTATCGAAGGGAAAAGTCTGAAAGCAATTATGATGTTAATATTTGCTAATTATCAGATTGTAAATATCAATTTCGCTCGTTAATACCAAAAATACACAAGCTTAGAACAATGTGGCAGCTTTTGTCGAGCATGTTTACACAACTTCCGTCAACATTTGTCGTCGTAATTCACAAGCAAGCGTGAATTACACTATAAACGTGCGAGCGAAACATGCTTCTGGTCATTCACTGCTAGAAACATGGGCCCTTGTTGTATAGATATACAGTCCAACCAGGATAACCGACAGTCCAAGGGACCGCTTTTGTGTTGCTTACAGAGATTTCTCTCTAATCCGAGTTTCTCGCTTACGGGGGTAGCTTTTTCGCTTTTCCAGGCCTCGCCAACCCAGGTTTGACTGTAGTTTGAAAACGATGTTATGACCCGAGTTTACTAGACGATTTGTACAGATTCGCTTTTGTTACTACACACAGATTTGGTTGGCTTCAATGTTTTACGATCATATAAAAGTTGCTAGATTCTCTAATAGATTCATAAGCAATCATTCGGATGTTTTAAAATATTTATCTGTATTTCGTTTTAAGACTCTGCAAAGTTCTTATAGTTAAACTAAGTTAGAGCGTTAAAACGTAACGCTTTAAAATCTTCAAATAGAAATATCGAAATGTCCATAAAATAGTCCTTATTAAATACACTGCTTGCTGTAAAGATAAATCCTTTAGTTCAGTCTAGTTTTATGTGTAAAAACTAGTAGCTGGGCTGTAGATTGCAGCGCCGGACCAGATATGATCAGATGTAAGTAAAAGTGGTAGTAAACAGGTTCCATAAATATAAGTAGAAACAACTCGTTTCGATTTGATTTTAAAACGATAGTAATGATAAAAGAGAAAAATACTAACGAGAGACTTTAACCGATTAAAATCGTATTATCAAGCTCCTATTTGGAACAAGCAAATACAATCGAACCTCTATAAGCGAGAAATTAATAAGAGAGAAACCTCTATAAGCGAGAAATTAATAAGAGAGAAACCTCTATAAGGGAGAAATTAATAAGAGAGAAACCTCTATAAGCGAGAAATTAATAAGAGAGAAACCTCTATAAGCGAGAAATTAATAAGAGAGAAACCTCTATAAGCGAGAAATTATTAAGAGAGAAACCTCTATAAGCGAGAAATTAATAAGAGAGAAACCTCTATAAGCGAGAACATATTGCGATCCCTTGGACTCTCGCTTATCGAGGTTCGACCGTATAGAGTTAAATAATCTTAGAGACCTGGTTCATAAAACGATATCAGATAAGACTCGTTATTAAGCTACAAACTTCGTGTAGACTTCGTCTGACTCATAGCATACCTTCCCAATCCAGACTGCCCTATAATATTTTATCTACTTCAACTTTGGCGAAAGTGATCCTACTGGCGCCCAGCCAGAATCACTAGCGAGCGACAGACAAATATTTTGGGGCCAATTCATTCGGGACCATCGCCATGCTGACCATAAATTTACAAGTTATTTATAAAACAGAGCTAAATTTATACATTCGACTTTATTCGCTGACCATATGCCAGCTTATTAACAGTCTGGCGATAACAGGTGGTATTTTATCACAATATTACTTAATCGACTCTTATAATTACGAGTAGCTTCTCTTTAGAGATTTATGATCCAAATCATGGCAACAAATTAATATGATTTATTTTAAATCAAACTGAAAAGGAACGAGTTTAATAATAGCTGGTTTCAATATCGCCTTGCTAGATCTTTCACTTGTCGAATAGAAACTCGAATAAAAGTCGAATAGATGCATTTTTCGTGTCACAATCGGTATCCGAGACGATACCTTCACATTGTTATGCATGCGCTGCAGCACCGTGGAATCCGGTCCAATCTATCCAGCATTTTAAACGAGCTCCTCTACGAATAAATGATTGATACCAACGATATGCAACTTGCACAAACGCTGTTAGCTTACGATATTCATGCTCATGGTTCGAACTGGTGATAAATATGAGAATTTATATTGAATTATTTTAAAACTTGCAATAGATGGCAAATCGTTTACAAATAAGCTCAATATTTTATGCAGAAAGATCGTTCTTATTTTTATACGATAGGATACTTTCTGTAGTCCTCTCACAGTCGCATCTAGTTTACAAATATCTTAGTTTATATCTCCAGAATTATGAATCAAAAAACGTTTCTATTTCTTGTATCGTTATTATTTTAACACAATTAAAGTTCTTCAGTACTTTGTCAACATTAAAATAATTTAAATCTATACTAGTATTATAAAGAGAGGAACTTTGTATTTTGTATTTTTGTTTGTATTGAAATAACTCAAGAACTACTGGACCGATTTCAAAAATTCTTTCACCATTAGAAAGCTACATTATCCCCGAGTAACATAGTCTATATTATTAAATTCCACACGGACGAAGTCGCGAACAACAGCTAGTCATTTATAAACACGTCTTATATTTCATTGCGTAATTTTTAAAACCATATTTTATTGGTGCGTAATCGTCTGGCTTCGATCAACAGGACATGTTTGTGTAAATATTGTCGTTGACTGAGATGTGCTTACATGTTGCATAATTTTTACATTACTGAATTATATTTGGACTATCATCGTTAAATCATTCAACACTGTTTCTTTAGACTTGATATTTAGGTGAGTGATTTCTTCAGATTTGCCTGACAGAAAATATCTTTGATTTTATCTATAGGTACCAGCAACATTTAGTTTTCATTTCAAGAATAGAGAAACCTAAGAGATTCAAAGATTCGTATTCACGCAAAATAGGCGCTAGTCGTGGAGTTGCGCAAAATGGATCTCATGGGTCAAACCTTTAACCTTTTTTTTAACCTAAGAGTATTATAAGGTGGTTTAGTTAAAGAAGGACCATTCTCATTTAATCAATCATAAATAATCTTACACAGTAATACATCTTAATGCAGTCTTATCGTATTAGAAACTCACATTTATTACTTTGGGAAAGTTGAAATCTACAAATATCCATACTAGGGTTATTACTATGTTGTTACAATGAACTCAGTTCAATACTTTAGCTTTACGACGCTATAAAAATGTAACTAATGTTGACAAAGTCAATAAAAAGCACAGCGTTGGTAGTTACTTTAACTGTTTGTTAAAACTAGTACATATCAATCAATAACAAACGATGTCCAGATTAAACTATTTATATTTTGTGAGAAATCTTTATAAAATAAATACCGTCACCGGATCAACCCGTGAGTTTTTAGCCGCTTAATTTTAGTTGATCTCCAGATTCTGCATAAAATGGAACGTGTTGAAAACAGATTTAGAAAACAAAACATCACGGTTAAAAAGTTACATTAATCTTTCAATGCATAGGACAAAAGTCTCTTCGTAAAAGACATATAAAGCCGTCGCACACGACGTCTGAGAGGTTTTGCACTTAGCAACCCTTTGTACAGAGGGAGCAGTTGACATTAATAAAAACACTACAATATATTTGAGTACAGTTAGTTTAGCTGTCGAAGTGTTGTCACAATTACTTAAAATAACACGAAGCTAATTAAACTCTGGGTGACAATCTAAGAAAGAGAAACATTCTAAACAAAAAGCCTTCTATGAATATTGTAGTCATGTAAATCCATAGACCCCGAAATACAAGGAACTTTTAGTAAAGGATGGCATTAGTTTTTTCTATTCAATTTATATTTGAACAACTGTATATAGCCGTCAAGAAAAGCGGGGATTTGTCAAGGGTAGATAATGAATCCCTTTCCAGCACATCTTGTTCAGGAAATGGCTGCAAAGTGTTTTTCTATTCTCTCTTAGAAGTGAACAGGGGCGGTTGAATATATGAACGTAAGCTTATGAAACCTTTGTTAGGTTAATCGGGCTTAAAGCCTGAAATATTTTTTCTTAAATTTTAGTAACAATTTAGGTTTTTTTTATTAATAAAAATGTATTTTCGACTCAATTATGTGGCTATGGCTCTTCAAGGTTTTATAATTGAAGTTTTACAATATTTTTAATATGTTTTTGTCCGGTTTGGTGCTTCTGTTTATGTCATAAAAGTAAATGTTAATGAATATTAAAGGTTGTTCTAAAGCGACTCAGACAAGGTAACACGAACAAAGACTTAATCCCTTCATTCGTCTTACGTCTTAGAAAGCGAAGACATTTAGCCGGTGCAATGGGGCGCAGCAATTTATGTACTGTGAAGCCTTGATGCATTTACCGCAACGGGGTGGGTTCAACCCCTCTACCTTTTGTATCTGCGAAACATATTTTTAATCGTAAATTTTTCTAGCCTTGAGTCAGACGAAGTCTCCCTCTGAAATCTTTTCTTTCTGTTCAACGAAATGTGATGTAGTAAAAATGATTATATTTTTGTGAAATTTTAGCTTCAAATGGCGACTTTAATTTTTAAAATAACAAGTGGAAATTATTGTTAAAGCCGTAATTTATGAAAGTGCTTTTTATTTTAAGATTCACCATCTGTCGAATCGAATCTTATAACAGTCTTATAAAACCAATTGACATACTTTAAAAGAAGCAGTTGTATTGTGTAAAAGAGTGCGTTTTTGAAGTTGAGTATACTGTTAAGATAACTGACTAATTAATTAATCTCTTGTGCGTCTCAAATTGATTTATTACGTTCTCAGTTTTAAGGAGATAAGTAGAGTGTCCATAAGTTTTGTAAAAGTCGTAAACTCTATTCTTACTTTAAAAACCCATTAACCGTACTATGTTTATACAAAAATAATGAATAACAAACTTGATATTGAAGCCGCTTTTTAAAATAGGATTTGTTTCAATAATTATATTTATTACATTACCATATTCTTCAAAAAATAATATGGACGATAATCCTCTGGTATTGCTTTACACATTTTAAATTAATTAGTTACGCAAATATTTATAGGAAAATCCGAAACATTATTTTAATTTGTTTACCCTATTACCAACTGTTACAAGTTTGATTTAAAGCAGGAAGCGTCTACTTTTGATCTCCGCCTTCGTTAATGTATATCTTGTCAATTTAACATTGTTACCGAAATGTGATATTGCTAAAGTCGCGACGTCACAGAATATTAATTATTTTATGCATTATTAAGATTAATTTGGACGTTGAAAAAGTATTAAGATCTACGTTGATTACTGTTATTAATAAATAAACAGGGGAATATTGTGTTATTTTAAACGTAGTTTATAGATATTGGTGTTTCTAAAACAATATTTTACAAACACAAGACCTAACCTAGTTTCTGCTAATGACATATGTTTTGCAAATGTGTTTTATAACATCTGCAACACATTTCAACGGCTACAATGTCCTTATTCTCATATCGCAGAATTGAAAAAAATATATATTGAAACTTTTTTAATTAAATAAATCACGTGCTGGCAATAACGAAAATGTTTTAATCGTGGTAGACTATAAAAAACAAAGCGTGCGGCGAATTTCAATACAAACTTAAAGCTATTATTTAAAATTGGAATAAAAATCTGCGGGCTCGCTTCTAATAAAGGATAATAGGGTGGGCGCCATGTTTTTAGATGCAAAATGGATGCAGTCGAGTGGACCGCAGTTTGGAAAAGCTTGCGAAGCTCCGTCGTAAGTCGAGTCTTAAAGGAAATTTTAATATTAGCACAAAGTAAGTTAAGAACTACGAATATTACTTTAAGTTTTAATATTTATGAATATAAAATATTCAGAGCGTAGATTTTGTTCCGAGTATAGCTTCATTTTGTATTCTTTTAAATTAAAATACGGTTTTGTATTTATGAATAAAATTATTTGTTAAACGATACTTTGTTTTCGTTTGCTAATTTTTAAATTTAAATGTTTTTTGAAGAATAAATATGAATTTTATTACTAACTGTAGTTATAGTTTTATAATATTAACTTTTTTTAAAAGGGCAGACGACTGAAAAGAGCATTATTCATTCGTCGAGAGTCCAATTATCCGCCTTTTCCTTGCTTTGCTTTCAATGGACTTCTTTCTCCCTAATTTAACAAGCATTGTACTCCTGTACGTCTTTTGCATTTTAAATAATATGATGTCTTCCTTAAAAATTCAGTCATACAGATGTACATAAAATTTACTTCTTTCGATGTTTTTGTAGAGTTAAAAAAACGGGGTAAATCCAGAAATTACGGATGTTAAGGAAGTATGGAGGAGTAGTACATATGGTGCCGACCCTTGACAGGCAGAATGATGATTATTATGATAATGATGAAACTTCTTCATCTAGCTTTACAACTAAGGGTTATGCATATAGTAAGACTTACTGTTGAACTTAAAATCGTTTATTGTTTAGATCAGCATTACATTGATGTCTATTTTTCATATTAATTCTATCCTAAAGTACTCGTAAATTATTAAAAGTCAAGGAGTGGCAGGTAGGGTTTGCAGTCCCGCACTGCGGGATCCCGTAGCTATACGGATTACGCATGTGTAAGCTTCAGCCGGAGAATAATTATTCAAATTATGGCTTTAGTACACTCAGACACCTGCTGTACGAAGGACTTGACCTTAAAACTATTGTTTTTATCTTAATTGCGCAACTTGAATCGTTTTCGCGCCAATTTGTACACCGCAAAATCTTATCCAGCGTTTCCTCTGATAGAGTGAAAAGAAAGTATTTTATTTTATTGCAAGTACGGCTATTTATCTATTATCTATATACCCAACAAATATAAAGATAGAAAAAGTGTTTTCCCTGGTTGCATACAGTGTTGGTCATATATGCCCTAAAATAATGCGGGATCCCGCAGTACGGGATTGCAATCCCTAGTGGCAGGTAACTTAATCTTTACAATAAATGTCTTATCCATGTCGGTTTCAGTTTACATTCAATGATTGTTTTATCGCGTTATTGCATGTTTTCAATCGTGCAGCCATATACGAGATACAGTAAACTGCGACCAAGCTTCGATATGGCTTTAGCAGCTGGCGGCTGGCACAGACAAATTGTTGCAATCAACCCGCCTCGTGTACATGTCTGCTTCGTACTCTACGCGTATATTTACCAGATTTTTTAAAATACAGTTTTACTAGCGTGGACATTTTCTTATTAAATATTTCATAAACATGAAACAAAAAGGAAACGAAGTGGAAGGTAAAAATATGTCTCAGAAATATTGCATTTAGTATTTAGTTTAAACATTATTCTCATTCTTCTTCATTTCTATGTTCTAAAGAATCAAGTTTCCCTTTTAATATAACACTTTTTTGTACTTATTTGAAATAGAACATCCAATTTTCTCAGTGTCCTTGTGCTCGACTTTTCAATTCAATTTCCGAGTATTGATAGATGTCTATTTTATGAAATAATGATAAAATTCTTCGTGTCTTTGATTGAATCTCTCTATTGGTAGTAGATTTTATTTCAATCATTCTGTGCATTTTAAACTTCGATTTCTATTTCTTCTCTGATTTGTTTTTTATTAATAATTCATTTTTACTCTGTGGACTACACAAGACATAAGCCATAATGTTAGCGTCTTTGATCTGTGTGTAATAAAGAATATTATATTTTAATAATAAAAACCAAAAGTTTAAATTACGTTTCGCGTAATACCTTCAAAGGAAGGTAAAATAAGTCAGGAAGTAAACGCGGGAAAC
>QDHC01001518.1:586976-606785 GCA_013186455.1 Papilio dardanus tibullus | reverse complement strand
GGTAAATACTTTCGTATCCTTCTTTTTTCTTTAAAGATTAAAGATCTGCTATTAATTTAATCAGTACAGTATTAATTGAAATAGTAAAGTAAATTATTGTTCAAATAAACAATTACAGTCATTATTTGTTGTAAAACGTAAGTCAGATGTCAAGTCAATACGGGCCGGACCGGACGGTCCCCGGCGGCGAGTGGCGCCCTCTCACTTCCGCTCTTCTCATTAACGTAATGCCCCGCCTTTGATCCTCACATACGCTTCACTGGCTTTTATGTTATTGTTAATTTATATTCGATTATAAATTAATACTGTCGACATTCACATAGCGAGAAAATTAAAAAATAAAAAGCACCAAAAAAAACGACTACTTTGTATCTACAAAACTATGTAGATACAAATACACTTAAAATTATAGTTATAATTTTGCAAAAGCCTTTACTAGAAGTTCATACTCTTGAATTAAAAAAAAAACTAGTAATACCTCGTTGAGGAAGGTAAATATTGTGGCCTGCGCAAGATATTTTTTTTAAAGTGCAATTCAATATCAATTAATTTATAAAATCGCACTGCAGCCATCCTAGTGGAAGTCGCGCCGGCTCCAACGATTTATTGATTCCCGACCACCCCGTGTGAGTCATCTGTACTTGCAATTCCCTTCCCTCCACCCCTTGCTCCTACCCCTGTGACGCCCGCGTCCTTTGGACCACAAACGCTGTTTGCTCTCTTTGATTGAACTTGAAGAAACTAAAGGGTCGCCGCCTCGAGTTTGCAATGTAATAACTGTTTCTTTCCTACTTTATTTTTTTCTTGTCCATTTTTTATAAGCTTTGCTTTCGACGATTTTTCGTTATTCCTTCGGCGATGTCTGTTTGCTGAACTTGTTAAAGTTTGCTTCGATGTTATTACAATTTCTTTAGATGGTTTCTTAAAATATTTTTATTGTTTTGTATTTGCCTATAGTTTGTTATTGATGCAAAGTATTTGATCCATTTCTAAAATGACATCGTATATCTACAATAAATAAGAATTTGCAAGTATTAACAACAAAGCAAGCTATTAAGACAACTATTTTTACGCGATTTTTTTAGCGCAAGTGATATCAAACGCTTCTCTTTGACATGTCTGTTTCATCACCGTTTCAGCATCGTATAAAGTCCCGCGTTAGATGGTACACAATCTGAAGCAGTCATTAACCCAGTTAACATCTATTCTAGTAACGTCACAGGTGTTGTTCAGTCTCCAGTAAAACGTCGTCGCCATTACCCGGGACTGAACACGTGAGATACTTAACACGCTCTTCCGAAGTTTACTAAAGTCAACTGTTATGTTACTGAACGTCGACTGTTGTATATTTTTATGAGTTTCGTGAACACAGCTGGTACTTAAGAGATTGCTAAGTCTCTAGCTGGGGGAAGTGTAGGTGCGTTTTGCGCTGATTAAAATGAACTCGTAATTATTTTCGGTACGGAGAAACGTCGCATGGTATAGGTATTTTGGAATTGTTCGCTTTATTTTGATATTTAACTTTTTAAATTACTTTACATTTTACACTGAGATTAAAATCTGAAACAATGTTTTCAATAACTTTGGTTACGTGTTTTGCTATAGTCATATGCAGTATAGTTACTTTGGTATCAATCACTTTTGAATTCGCGATATCATTGTTCAGAATTCACTCCACATGGAACCTTGACATGGTTCGCTACAATTTAGTCGCCACGGTGTTGAACAATTTGAAGGGAAATACGTTTACCATTTTAATGGAAATGTTACAAAAGTATATTTGGTACAGAATACAGAAATAAAGTTAGACATAGACGATATCGTCTTCAAAGGTCTAGTATAATTAAGTTTTTTCGATCGTCCGACTTCGTACATAACAGACAGTTCAGGAAGGTCTCATAAAGCGACGAGCGATTCAACATTTAGCGCCTGTACAAAACTAATTGCAGACAACTTTCAACATAAATCGCGAGCCATATTTCGTAGAGGTGCAATTTAGCGGAACGTTCCCGTATCTATTGTGCCCGTGAATTTAACACCTCAGCCGCCGACGGGCTCCGGGCGCCGGGCTATTGTTGTATTTGATTCATTACCGCAATGTTACGAATTATTATTGTTACTGATAGCGAAATTAATTTCTCTCTCGCCGTTTATTGTAGAGTTTTAAGGGTTATTGAATAGCTTAAAGCGTTATTTGGCTTCGTCGGAATTTGTGAATTATATCTAATATTATTAATGTAATTAATATGTAGCCTTTGTAGGTGTTTGAATTGAATAGTCCATTATATTTCTTATACAAATTATAGCTAAATATTTGTCGATTGTCTGCTTTTAAAATGTAATATAAGATAAATGAAATGATGATATGAAAATTGAGATTTTAATCAGTAAAAAGTGAAATCAATACACGAACGCATTCGCGAAGTAACATCAAAATCGTGTCTTGTAAAAGATAAATCATGCAGTGAGCGTAGAAGCGCTAACGCGTCGGTGCCGACATAACAACTTAGCAATGATTTATTGCATTGTTACGACAAAATTAATTTTATACGTCTCCAACGCCGCGTCTGACTTATAATTTATTCTCTTTAAAATCTCTGGAGAAAGTAAATTTTCTGCAATGTGTACTTTGTGAATACATTTTATGTCATTTTAGAGTTATATTAATGATTCTAAATGCTACACAGTCATTAATTAGTTACTTAAGTAGTTCCTTAGAGTTAAGTTAGAATATCTCGTATCAAACCTGCACTAATTTTTGCCTAATTTTAAAGGGTTTTGGTTAACTGAATGCAATAAATAATTGCTCTATTTGTTGAAATTCGTTGATAAATTTTCAGACTATCGAAAGCTACGTCGTAGAAAAGTTGTCAATTTTTTTTGAGGGTATTCTGGTCTTTGTCAATTGCAGAGTACATTCGTTCGTTTATTTAGCGACTGGACTTTAATTTATGTGCCAATAACGACGACCGCAGATGAGGTTTTTTATTTATCAGTGCATGAACGCGGTGCAGCCGACACATAAATCATTTGTAATCTACCCACGTTGGACCACAATGAAATGCTATTTTGGAAAATAGAAAATACATATTTGCAATAATACTACAATAATAACTTTATTATAATTTTTATATTGCAAAGACCATAGTTACAAGTTACAAATATTGTAAAATTAAGTTGTTATGATAAACTTTATAAAAAACCTAATAAGTAATACTTTTTGCATTATAATAAGACAACAGAGTAAAGTAAAACTTCCTTCCAAAAGTCAGTATTTTAATGATTATGTTACTCTCTTGGCATAAATAACATAACTTAGATGAATGCTTATATTCAACCTGTCCTATTAAACTTTCTAAACTTCATTATAGTCAACTTTGGTGTAACGAAGAGACTTCTCAATCTAAATTAGTTAATTTTCCGGAGGTTTTCCTTTCGCGATATCATAGACGGCTTAAATTACGTCTCACGATACCATGGAGAAATCTGAGCTGGCGAATAAGATGTTCACAAGACTTTCTAGTAATTATGTCTAGTGCTTAGCGCTTCTGATGTATTACTACTTAT
Source organism: Papilio dardanus tibullus (assembly GCA_013186455.1). NCBI lineage: Eukaryota > Metazoa > Arthropoda > Insecta > Lepidoptera > Papilionidae > Papilio > Papilio dardanus. The sequence goes on along the minus strand of QDHC01001518.1, from coordinate 603,218 downwards.
TGCCTTTATCATCACTTTGTAAAGTTTAAAATCCTATTGATATGAATGTATTAATGTTCCATGTACAGTTTGGTGTGCTATCCTTTTAAGTGGTTCGTTGATTCATTTCTCTAAGTTACCAATATTAATACTCAAGACCGCAGTATTCTAAAGGTAAAATAGTTTTTAATATCAGCAGTGATTTTTGGGTTTATTCATTACAAAAATACTTCTAGGGTGACCTGATGACTCGAAGTGGGCGGTGGCCTCCGACAACAAAATTATTAATTTTTCGCGATCTTACTCAAATACAAAAATAATGTAATATAAATATTTCTTTATTTAATAATATTAGTCTAAAAGTCTAGAATATATTGATGAAATTAAATATATAATAGAAGACATTTTACTTTAAATATATATCACAAAGACTCCGGCTTCCAAGCTCTAATCCCCAATTGCGTCCTTTGCTCCGCCATACTGCTGCACTGAACAGCAATCCCATAAAAGAAATCCTTAGAGAACGTCCCTTATATTAGTGAAGAAAACGGTCTACTTACTTTGTTTTACTACGTCTACTTTAAAGTCCTTATTCTATGTTAGAAGCCAAGAGCTTAATATTACTTGGATAATTTTTACAACTAGAATTTTACCACGATTTTTTTTGACGCAAAATACACGTTAGTCGTGAAGTTGCGGAAAAATTGAGCCCATCGTGGGTCGAACTGCACTACACGACATGATTAATTATTAATGTTCATGATGTCTTATTGTTAAGTTTTCTTTTGTTATTAAATTGCAGTGTAAGTTAACATCTAGTAGGAATCATTTTCCATTATTTAACCCCCGGTCTAGTACGTCCAGTCTGTTGGTAACTTAGTTAGCAAATACTAGAGCTACGCATATCAAAGTGTTTACCAAACAAACCGCTGTTTGTTTGCCAAAGTTTCAGTAGCTTCGTCAGTAACTTTAAGACAGTTGTACTCAGTTGAAACGTTTCAGTGAGTTCTGTTAATAGTTTAAGCTTTCGAAATTTGCTTTTAAAGGATTTATTATTGCCATACAGATATATCCAATACTAGCTGTTATTCACGACTTCGTGCGCGAGAAATTAAAGATTATACCCTTTGTTACTCGGTGATAATGAAACTTTCTAATGGTGAAAGAATTTTAGAAATCGGCCCAGTAGTTCTTGAGTTATTACAATACATACAAAAATACATATCTTTTCTCTGTGTAATATTAGTATAGATAAGTGTTTTCTCTTAATTCTGTTGATAATGGTTTTGATCATGTGTTCAGTTTTGCACAATTATTAAACGATGATTTGTGCTTTGCTTATTCATTTTCTATTTACACCAAACATTATAATTGTCGTTCATGAAAATGAAATGAATATTTATTCGGAATTACAAACATTTTGTTCGGAACCAATTAATTAATTTACTACAAAATCCCTATCTAATAAAGTGTTCAATTCAAATTTGTATCCACTAAGCACCGCAGAGCATTACCCGGCTGCGAGCTTTATCACAATTAACTAGCGGCCAGCGTCCCCGCCCGGAGACAATCGTTGCACATAAATATACTGCTTTATTCAATATTGTGATATTTATTGCACTGGACCGAAGTGTTTGATATACGAGCTACGTTTGCTGGTTTCCAATATGCAGCGTAACATTATATACTTCGTAGTATTTTTCATTACTTAGTTGATTCTTGTTGAGGTAATTATTAAATTCAGCATCGCTTAATGTTGACTAGCATTCTGTTAGTGATGATCTCTCATACTACATCTACATATCATTAAACGATTCTGGGTGTAACATTCAATCAATTAAAATTATTAGTAAACAAGATACGTACGTATTACGTCCATTGAATTATATTTAGATTGCATTTCGGTTTAGTCTACTTGAAATTCATAAAACCATCAGCGGAAAATTCAAAGGAGAATATATTTCAAAAAGGATAGCGCACTAGTGATAGTTGCCTTTCTGAGGCCACTTGCTCAGAAGGATAGAAATAACTTTGATATAATAACAAGAGTAATGCAACTAAACTGTGAAGGAATGAAGGTATATGAAATTGTTTGCCCGCAATCAGGGGTAACAAACATTTTATGATTTTGGTTGCTGCCTTTATTTTTGACGTAAATTTTGATACTCGTATTTTGTTATACAAAGGGGTTTTTATAATTTAAATAAAACAGTTTAATTTTGGACGTAACATTGTATTTTGTTGAAGAACACAGCTTCTTTTTGTAGCCTAGTGTTCAAACCCGACATGGATGTCATTAACATAGCTGAATTTATTAACTATTCAAAGTACTTAAGGTATTAAAATTATTGTACAAATATAAAAACTTTGCAGCCCATAAACGCGCAGTTGAGTACCTCTGGCTTCTGCCTTTGTAGCAAATGCCGCCGAGGCTTTTTGCGTGGAAATCGGGTAATAATATTTCCAACTCCGTGAACAAAGAGCCTTCCTTCTGTTTGAAGTGAACGTCATGGAAATTTGTCGCAAAATATGTTTTCATCTTTTTGAAAAACTTTACCAGTACGTTTTTCCATTGTGTATTACCTCTTTTTTATTAAATTACTAAGCTGTCATAAGTTTTCTCTTTTTCTATCACCAGCTCAGGAGCAGATTTTTAAATTAAAATTTAAAGAAACATTACGCCATTATTAACCAAATAATGTTCATATAGATATGACTCAGTACTAATAAAATACTTAAACACGACGGTTTCAATGGGCAATGCAAATTCAAAGTTTAACTAAACGTCCTACCATAACAATATCGTTATCTGTTCCACAGTTGAACTGAACGACTATGGTTAAAACTTTTGCATCGTCGAGATCTCAACTCAGAAGCTGAGACCCAATAACGAAAGGTTTTAAAACCGTCTTGGCACGAGCTACTTTAATCAAAAGAAATAGTGAGGCCATATAGTACGTAGCGAAATTGCCTAGACGATAGTCGCCAACCTCGTGGGCAACGTGCCCGGAACATACCCATCGTATGTAATATTTAAACCATAAAATATGTGTAGTACGCTTTACACAATAAACCGTTTGTAGACGTGTTGAATATAATTTATTCGAGATTGGTAAACTTATTAATTTATATTCCTGACGTGTCTTCAATATTCTAAAATTGTATAACAATGTTTAAATGTCTGGTATAAACTTTAATTGAATTGAAAACAAACATCCTTTTAGTTAATAATTGATTATTAATAAGCTGCTTAATTATAGATTAAAGTCGAGAACAGATCCTTTTATTTAATTGACTTTCTTTGATGTACGGAACGTAATTATTAATTATATTTTAGCATAACAACACTGCAAAATGTTATTACTAAAATATTAAGAAATTGTTTTTACCTCTCTAAATTAAAAGCCTTTGTTTCTAATTAAGCTGATTGAAAACATTATGAAATAATTAATAATTATTTATTTAATTTCAGAGTCGAGAGAGTTTGTCGTCCGACGGCGAGGGCGCCCGCGGCGACTGCTCGTCTGTAGGCTCCTCGGGGTCGGGGTCTGAGGAGCAGCCGCCATGCGATATTGGTCTGCTGGAGAGACTCATCAGGACGCATCCCGTTTGGTTCCTGCCTGGGATACAGAGGGCTGGAGCCTTTCATTTACTTCAGGGGAAAGAGGAAGGGGTACGTTTGTTAGTTTTCTATTAATTTTATGCCATGACTGATCTCTTAATGGTTGAATATAATACGTACATCAAGATATTTTAAAGATTAGGTCCACTATATTTTACATACTTAATTCATCCCATAAGGTTTCTCCAATTTTGTTATTAGTTTCAATTTTGGAACTTATTATTTCTTTTTATATTACAGAACTTTGTAGTCCGGCAATCCAGTCAGCCGGACACGATGGCGATCAGCGTGCGCCTTCCTGCGGATAAGGGGCCGTACATCGAGCACTACCTCATCCAAGCGTCCGGCGGCCGCATCGGCCTCGAGACCTCGCACAACCGCTTCGACAATATACCCGAACTTATCGCACACTACTCCCAATGCTGGTAAGTAATCTGATTCAATAAGTCCCTTGTAGCATTCTCATACTAACTCTACATTCCGAGTCTCTAAGAGAGTAACTAAGAGTCTCCTCTAGTACATACGATTTGATAAGTCTTAGTGCAGTAGAAAGACTCATTTCTTATTGTAGTAGACTTTGAATTCATGGTTGCTTCTTAATAATAGGTGTATCTTGCAGAAAACATACATGTTTATCCAAGCATAACCGTTTTCTGTTCCTCGTAACATGTCAATAGAAACATTCTCTTGGTTCCTTGAGTAAAGCTTATAGTAAGTCTATTTACGTGGTTGTAAACGGTTTACGATAATACTAATCTACTTTGTAACCGTCCTCGCTTTGAACGGCTAATCCTATACGTTTTATTGCCGATACATCACTTTCATCCATTTCACGTTTAAGCTAACATATAATTTTGTAGCTAGTTTGTTGCTTTAGTTGACTTTAGGCTAAACATGTTTTGATCATTATCACCAATTCGAACTATACCAAAGTCTACTGCTGTTTGTTCGACAAAGTATTTTAGGAAGTATAGGAATCTTCTAGTCATTAATGAAGTCTGAAACCTGACCTTAATTATTTGTTGTCCCACCTTTAACTATCCCAAAGCGCGATTGCTGACCAATTGTATGTTTCCAGTGACGAATTACCAGTTCAGCTGCAGTTGCCGCGCGCACTTCGTGAGGCTAAAAGTCGTCATCAGTTGAGTTCCCTCACGCTACTGGGCCAAGAGTTCTGGGGGTATCCTATGGCGAATCCAAAGAATAACCCGCAGAATGTGCTTTCGCCAGGACAACTGGCTAATGGTGTCATACCTATGGCAGTGACACCGTCTGATACAGGATCTAGTCTGAGCAGTTTTAATGCAAGTAAGTGTAATCATCTTGCAAATTAACTCTTTAAGACATTTGTAAATAAAAATTCTGCGTTAGTTACCTTTTCGTTTTAAATTGATATAAATCACAACTTAGAAACAATTGATTTAAAAATTAAGAATTTTCAACAATCTTCTTATAACATATATTAAGGCACTCTCGTGAGCATATGTTTAGTTCTGATAAGGAACAAAATATAGTATTGAAAATGTCGCCAGTTGATGCCTCCGAGTCTCCACCGTGCCAAAGTCAAAGCCTCAGCACGTTCAAGGGCAGGAGCGCGCCCTCGCCGCCGGCCAAGCCGAGCGGGGCCTTCGTCCGCGCACCCAGGCCCACGCCGCCAAACACGCTTAACCTTATCTCAAGTACAGTGAGTAAACTTAACTTTATGTACTAGCAGCTTATCGGTGTCTTTTTCTAATTTAAGTTTAATCAACGCTCGACCTCTTTTCAGGCGCATATCACACAACCACATACATTTCCTACGACAAACGCTCATTCACCAACACAGACTAACAGTGTAAAAACAACGCCCCCTCCGCCCCCGCCGAGATGGGCTAAACCACCTTTTACGAAGATGTCTTTATCGCCAAAGTCAGAGACACACTTGTTCAATCCAATCAATAAGACGACACAAAATGGAAACGTAACTGTAACCTCCATGATTAACGTAAACAACACGCACGTACAGAGTAACAACATAGAGAGAACACACGATCGATCGCAACTAACGCTTACGTCTAACGCCGCCAGCATTAATAGCAACGGTGCCGGAGCCAATGCGGACGTTATCAAAAGCTTGTTCGAATGTAACGGGGACGCACAGGTAAGAAACACTACACATATTCTGCATGACGTGTGCATAACTTGCATGACATTAATTTATATATTTTAGTTATATTTATACAGCCAGTTGCTCTTATATTGGTATTCTAACCTAAAATATTTACTTGTATGTAAAAAGGTGTACACTGATATGATTATTCCTGTTCCTATATAGAATATGACGCAACGTGTGTCACCAGAAGGGGAATGTGTCAGAGCCGTTACGACATCCTTACACGGCAGCTTTAAAAGCCAGAAAGTCGAACAAAATCTTGAATCGGGATCACCGATAGAACCACAATCTCAAACCAATAGTTCAGAATCTGCAGATCCGATCGTCAATTCTTTATCTAAATCCACCAGTTTTGATCCAAACCAATTAGTATCGCCGAATGGCACGAACTCTGTCACCAGTGGAATATTTTCTCCGACGAGTCAAATTAACTCACCCGTATCTAATGATACGATATCTTCTAAAAGCGGAGTTTTCTCTCCTTTGAGTCAGACTAATAAAAGTGACGTATTCTCACCCGTCTCTAGAAGTTCTCCAATTTCTAATAAGAACGTATTCTCGCCTACATCCAACCAAAATATAATATCCCCTGTGATAGGCAAAGTTCTGTCTCCCAACATGAATACAACGAGTACTACGCCATCTGGTAGATCCCGGAGAAGCAAACATTCCCTACGAAAGGAATCCAGACATTACCAGGTAGGGAGAAGGCATATTAGTTATTCGATAGTATTAGAGAGATAGTACGCTAACGCAATATAAAAATGTAAGGAATATATCGTACGAATTATATAAAGTTTAGTAAAAAGATATACAGCATGCGCATTTCATCACGCGACGTATATATTGTGTGTAATGTACTATAATTACTAATTGCATGACAATATAATCACATAATCATCAATTGATATACATAATATTGCATTAGGTTTATCAGTAATACTAAAAAACTATTTATTTTAGGAATCAGATATCCTAGAATCACCAGGCATTTATTATAGAAGTTCTTTGATGGATAAAGTTAGTGATTATGAAGATATTTGGGGTCCGGAAGGCAATAATTGTACTACATTCAAACCGTTGAAGTCCGAGAACGATAGTAACATGAATAATGGAATAATGAAAAGCAAAAGACCCGATTTACTACCAGATACATTGCGTAAGTATATTTTTGTACATGGAAAAATTATTGCTTTATATTTTTTTGAGATCTACGCCGCGGACTAGAAGAGTTATATTTCTAGTTCGATAATATCATATCTAAGCTCATTTAGTAAATGTACATTTACAGCAAAGCTAAATGCAGCAAAAAGTACACAGTCAATTCTAGAAAAGGAAAATATACATCTTTTAAACTCAACTGAAAGTTTAATCGAGAAGAAAAATCTTTCTGATACTTCGTTAAAGAAAAGTTTCAACGGATCGACTGAAATAATAGCAACGACCAACAGCAAAGGAGAGATCGTGGCTAAAAGACCGGACAAACTGAACATCGCTTCGAATATGAATAAGAAATTGACTGAAGAAATCGAAGCAGCTTTAAAAAGTAGAGAGAATTTTAGGACTGAGAGTATGGAGACTGTTAAACTAGAAGACGATACTAAAGAGCCAGTTTCTGAGGATACTGACAAAGACAACGCTGGGAGCCCTTTTTACGCTGATCCTGTTGACGCTTTGAAAGAGGTAAATGGACTTTTATTGTGATAAAATCTGGTTAAAGTTGTAGAGCAAAAACTTAGATAAGTTGGATTGACTTACTTTGTTCGTATATTGTAAGGGTTTAATTGTTTTATTTTCTGGTGTAGGCTGCACTACCACCAGTGCAAAGAAGAAAACTACTAAGAGTGGGCATGAACTTGTCGCAGCGGTACTCGGAGCCGCCGACCCAGAACCACCCGTACTATCCACTCAGAGACATGCATAGTATTGAAGAACTGTCACGTAAGCATACACTATTTACGGCGTATACAATCAGAGTTAAAATTATCGAGGAATGAGGCATTTTACCTCTTGGAAATATCCTCAAAAACTCCCAGTTATTAAATTTTAAGCAGGCGTAAATGTGTGTAGTCTTTATTACAATGATACTTGTGTTTTATTTAGCCTCGTCTCCAAATACGTCAACATCAGTGGATAACCTGGTGTCGTTGCGGACGAAGCCCAAGATGCGACCCGTGGAGCCGCCGCGCGTCAACAAGCCGCCGGGCAAAGCTGATACGCCCTGGACCGTCGACTCCAGCTGGCAGTTTATAAGTCAGTATAACAATATACGTCTGCGCCATAGTGACTCCCTGTAGCCTTTACTACAAACCCTATGTAGTCATTTACGGCTTGACTGCTTGCGAGGAGTAAGCTGATATTCACCTACTCGACCTCCTGGTTCTACCGGCCTGGGTTCGGTAGAGACTACAACCACTGCGTGTTCGATAACTTTTATTTCAATAATAACTATTTTTGTGTAGACAAAAATGAGGAGGGTGGGCTGGGGAGTGCGGGGGGTGCGGGGAGCGCGGGTGAGAGCGGCACGTTCCCGTCGCTGGCGGAGCAGGAGCGGCTGGGGGCAGATGACGCGCTACGTCTCACCGTACACCAAGTCGTAGCACATAAGTAATTTGGCTTCATTATTTTCTATCTATCTCTCTTTATCGTCATTCCTAGGTTGGAGACCCTTAATCTTCTCTTGGGGTATTTCTCTACTCTGTACGATCTTTTCATTACTAGTAGCTCATAACACAACAAATAAAACAAAACTAGACTCTAATTATTTGTTCTTCGAGCTTAGATAGATTCCACACAAGCATCGTATAAGATGGAAGGTACGATGTAGAGCTAATAGATAAAAAATAATAAGTATAAACCATCGTAACTCAGGTTCCCCGAGTTGAAGTTGAACGCAGAACCAGTCGCGTTGCCGGAGGAGCCGCGCTCGCCTCCGCGCGCCTCATGCTACGACAATGTCCATGATCTCAGACCCCTCTCCGAACAGGTACACATATTATATCCTACTTAATACAACATATACTAAAACGTGAACATAAATACTGTGGATTTGGGTCCACCGAAATGTCTTGCGATACCTGTGATCGGCCATCTAATGACTTTCTTATCTTACAATTCTGTTTATCCTATCAGGCGAGTGACGACGGCACCGTGTTCTCTGAGCCGTGGGACAGCTCGCAGTGGGACGGTCTCATACCGCCCTGCAATGGAAACCAAGCTTATGAAACTGTAAGTTACATGGATACATTTATAAAATCCGAACGTCTTTGCATCATCAATTCATAACCACGATGCTTGAAAGAATAGCTAAATTATATTTAAACAAAAATGATCAATTAGTAATCCTGTCGAAAGAAACTTATAACAAAAAACAGTTTAATAATAAATGTGTTAATAAATATTAAAAATAGTATAGTAGATATAAATCAAAATAAATAAAAGAAAAATTATAAATTCGGTTCAATAATCTCTTGATTTGACAAACAAATGACGTACGTGTGCAAAAGAAATAATAATACATGGGCCGAGCGCGCCCTACCTGATGTCTTGGAAACTTCTATACTTTTTAACCGACTTCCAACAGAAGGAGGTTATCAAGTCAATGAGTCTTTTTTTATTTTTGTTACAAAAAGGACTGTGGGTCATTGATCCTAATCGGAATAAAAGCAAAACTTTATTTATCCATTTGAATCCGTTTGACTCACATCGTATCATCGACCCTAAAAATCGTTATAATTCTTACTCCTTCATACTTATATTAATTTGTTTGTTATTCTTTGGAAAATTTTTGATAAACAGATAAATTAACTTAACAATAGATACGAATCTTTAAACGACGAAAACGAAACCGTGCAAAAAAGTTATCGGCTTACCTTAAATTGTATAAAAACTCTTGTAGATGTTCACTACTAAAATAACTTTTCCAACTACTCAGTCATACAATAATCGTACATAAGGGAAAACGATTTTTTTTAATTAACATTACACCTTAAGTACAGTACTTAGTGTCAGTCACAATACGAAGGGTCAATAGCCTAATGGTTTGTGGTAGGGACTGCCGATCTAGCGATCGTGGGTTCGAATGTCGACATTCATCTATTGTCGTGAACCATATCCTAACACAGGGTTTTTCAAGCTGACCTGGAATGATTAAAGAAAATATTAGTAAATTAACAAAAATCACATTAAATAGGGTCATAAATCATTTAACTTGTTAAATATTAGTAGTACGTCAATAATCACACGGTATGAGGTCACTTGATCAAATAGTTTGAGTGCAAGTAAAGTCTGCGGCCGTATCGTCCTGTGACGCGTGCGCCTTATTAATATTACTATCAATAAACTAGCACGTGATAATATATTTAGTACATTATTGTAATTGTTAGATATTAAACTGATTTATAGACTTACTAGCTGTTTATTGCGACTTCGTCCGCATGGAATTACGATACGATAGACCTATGTTACTCGGGGACAATGTGGCTTTCTAATTGTGAAAGATTTTCGTAATTGGTCCAGTAGTTTGGTAATTGGTCAAAGTTTTTCTCTATATAATATTAGTATAGATTAAAACTCAACATTCCGAGATCCAATAAATTTTAACTGAACCTTTGTGAAGTATTTGATTCTATTATTTTTTTTTGCATTTTTAGTTTATGCCTGATTTCAAGAATATCTATAAATAAATCTCCTTGTCAATTTTACCTTTACATAGTTTACTTTTAACAAAATTGTTTAAATATATAACAAACAAGCGACAATGACTTCTGGCTTTTGCAATTTGATAACTTTTACTTAAACAAATCTTGAAAAAAAAACTTATAATTTTGGTCTTGTTTACTCTAAGTGTAAATTATAATTTGTCTCTTTTTCTGGGGTTTTAAGTGCAACCATATCGTTGCAACCTATATATAAGATAAGGTTATAGTTATTGAAAATTACTTACAAAATGCAATGTGTTCTATTTATAAAGTTGACTATTAAGTCAACTTTATCGATATCGATTATTGATTTTTTAATCGACATCCGTGAACTAATTTCCGTGTTTAATTTATTATGTAAATATTAATTTGTATACAATATTTATTGTTCCATTTAATCATTAGCCAATTAACCATTCATCGTTTATTGGAATTCGTATAAATCGATAAAATTAAATAACCAGTACAAAGAAATCTCTAGGAGATAAGTAATTAAGTTACTTTAACGTCATAAGCAGGTTTAAATTTAGGCTTTCGTACTTCATGGATATTTTTTTAATTGCAAGTTTTTTTGTTAATTGAATTCCCCTAATCGTAAAACTGATTATCCGAATACATTAGTTTTTATTGTTCAAAAGGACGAGGCATGCGAGTGGGAGTCCCCGGTGCCGCGACGGGCGCCTGCGCTGGCCGCGCGCTCCAAGAGTTTCAGAGACCGACTTGATCCATTACTAGGTAAGTTTAGTTTTATAAACTACTCACAATAGGTCAAGTAAGTCATTGAAAAAAGGTAAGAGCATCTATAGACGGATCAGCCCTTATATTTTAATAATTTCGAAAATTGTTATGGTACATAAACTCATTAGCTCCTGGTACCTCATTAAATCTATTAGTTAAAGACAAAGGTAGATTAAAACATAATATTGTTTATGATAGCGAGTATAAAATAGATACTTGTCCTATAAAACAATGGTTCAATAAACAAAAACTCATTGTTCAGAAATGCGTTATTCTTACCATAGACTTTGATTTTTATTATGTTTGATGAGCGAGTTCTAGTTATAATTTCAATAGAATAAAGTTTTTTCAACGGTTAGGACGTTCAGATGGACCTACGTTTGTGTTTCCCTTTGGTACTCCGTACTCGGGGGACAAAAAGTGCGACAAAAGTGTACAAAACTATAACTATAAGCGAACAATTTATCTTAATCAAATTATCATGTGTTTAACTATGTAACTCACTATCTAATAGTAAACATACAAACGTCGTAAAACATAAACAGGTGTCTCAAATCGTTGCTCCTTGACAGCAATAAAAATGTAACCAGTAATGAAATTAATTAATAGGCAATGATCCGGTATGTAAACATCGGTGCTGCACACGCGGGCGCTCGGTCACAGCGCGCTCGCGTGGATCATATTATTAATGACTCATTACGAATAATTATGAAATTAATTAATTTTGTAGAGTAGCAACAATGGGACCGCTGCACCCCCTTATCTATAACGACTTTAGCTATGCAAATAAATTAACAATAGTTAAAGGGTAAAGGTCTACGCGTGCGGGGTTGCCGCGCTCGTAGCGTGCTCGGATCAGTCTCTCCCTGACGCTCGCGCGCACCGCTCGGCCGTTGTACGTGCAGCGAGTGACTTTGTGTGAATGAGAAATTACCGATTCAAATCGTTCCTGCACGCGGGAAGAAACCGCAGGGTGATCAGTCATGAAGTGGTTCAAAAAGTTGTTCTCAGGAAAGTTCGTGAAGCCGACTGAGGTGAAGACCGAATCCCCATTCCAAGTGTGGAAGAAGAATATAAAGAAGTTAAAATTCGATCGTGTGCAGAATTCGGAGTTGAACACGCGCCAAATTCTCGACATCGTGATACCGTCGAATGAAGAGATATGTGCGGTGACGACTATACAGAATTTTAGTTGCGACGACATCGAACAATTCGTATCGGAAAGCGACTGGGTGATTGTGACTAAAGACAAATTTCTAGAGCCGAAGTTCCAACAGCACCTGGCGAGGAAAAATTCATTAAAAAATCTTTGTAGAAAGTCCGCAGAGAGTGGACCGAATAAGAGACGCGTAGAAGTCATCGCCAAGCCTTCCGCCTGCCATTGCAGGGAATTAAGATCTAAGGAGGATAAAAAACCATCAAAAAATCCATTGCGCCGACTTTTTGAATGTATAAAAAATATATGTAGACGTTTATGTAGAAAAATTAGGGATTGTCTAAGATTTAGACGTTCTCGAGAGAAAGAGGAAACCAAAGAATTTAATATCCCCAATGTGGTTCATTCGTATGAGTGTAGGTAATGTTTTGTTTTAAATATTTCTTTTACTTTTAGTATAAATAACGATATATTTTAAGTACATTAAAAAAAATCTAAGTAAAACATTTAGCAAAAAAAAAAGAATTTCTTTCTGGTTTACAATTAAGGAGTTAAGGACCCAAAAATAAATAAAAATAAAGTGAGAATTGATTACATGTGAAGATTTGCGGGCTATCTTTTAGCTGGAGATGTAGGTATCAAAAACTTTTACCTGCTCTGAGATAACTAAAGCTGTACGTTTTGGACTTAATTTTGTTTTTGTTTATAAATTAAAAGAACATTAGTAACTACTTAATAACCAGTTAATTAGCATAAAAGAAAGGTTGAAAGAGTTCCTGTCATAAACAAATTCGGACCCAAATTAATTCCACTGTTTTGACGTTTTTTTTCTTTACCTTTGTTCTGTTATCTATAATCGTAGCACAAGCAGCAGCTTAGTATAGATTACAACATTCATATTTTCTAGTTTGACACACATTGATAACAAAATTGACACAACTATAATACTAGATACTTAGCAGCTGCTTCACGGCACGTGCCAGCTGCGTGCATTTTGTCCCAATACATAAAAACGGACACAAAAGCAAATCTAAACCAGGTGATAGAGGATTATGTGAATGCAATTCGAATTTAAGAATTTATCGCCAAATTCACCAGTGTTTTATTAATTAAATTTTACCAGAACATAATTAAAACTTAAACAACATACAAGGTTGAGCTAATGAGTATTTTTTAACTGTTCATAGTTTGCCGATAAATACAATTTAGAAAAACCTGTTATTGTTGAAATATGAGTTAATATAAATTTGATTTTATTCTTGCATAGATAATTTATTTTTGCATGGTATAATTTTCTTAGGACGCATTCGTAAAGAACATTAAGTAGCAAATATTACGTGTAAATAACTTCATGCGCAATCATTGGTCTGAATAGCAAACAATGGTTTTCATACGTTTGTTTAATTAATTTACAATTCAGTTTAGTTTAGTTGTAATATCTAACATTTATACAAACACATTTATCGTAAAGTAATCATAGCATCTTGATGCGCCATTACCTCTCTCTTCTATTAAGGTATATCTGATACGGGCTCCCTGAAATGTTACTATTGTTATGACTATATAGTCATAATATTATTATAATATTATAGTATATTATAGTATATTATTATATTAACATAATATTATAGTATATAATATTATAGATAACTACAGTTTAGAGCTACAATAAAAATATCAAAAAGTTTTTAATATTTGGGTTCATGTCCCTGTATTTATAAATATTTTTCTAATCCTGACGTGATTAGGGGTGAATGTAACCCATTATGAGATTGTCCGGACCCAAAAAATATAATAATACAAAGTTCTCTGTAATTAGTATTTTATTTTATTACATTATTTACTTACTGTGTTTATGAGATTCTCTTTACGGGCCGGATGTTCACGAGTAGTCTCTCTTTTTTATACTTTTTTGATATTAATGGTTTTTGGGAAAAAACAAAATCTGTATCGATTTTAATTACAGATTTATTCAATGTGAAAACAGTAAACACGTTTAGTCTTCATTTCTAAGTGCACAAATCGTATAGTTACCTATACTAAATATTATAAATACAAAAGATTTGTGTTTATAGAAATATCTCAAAAACTACTGGGCCGATTTCAAAAATTCTTTCACCGGTAGAAAGCTACATTATACCCGAGTAAAATAGGTTTTTTTTAAATTCCGCACGGACGATGTTGTGAGCAACAGCTATTAAGTAATAAGAATATAAAGTATCCCTTTATCTTCGATGCTAAGGTTTGGTAAAGCATGACATCGGTAGACCCTCTAGCGTCACTTTTATTAACTTATTTTGGCTTGTGCATGATAGTAAGTTTGTGTTGAAGCAGCGGCGGGGCGAGTGCGGGCGCTGCGCGGCGGGCGGGGCGCGCGGGGCGCGGGCGCGGCGCTGCGGGCGTACGCGCTCCATCTCGCCCAGGACAAGAGCACCACCTTCGCCCAGAACGTCGACAACTTCATAGCTTGCACCCTCGACTCTAAGGAAACGTGCCCACAGGTAATACCATCGACTCAGTATCATCACTATATTGCAATTAGGCTTAACTTAGCTAAAAGGGTCACAGCCTAAACCTGTTTATTTAAACGTCTGTCGCATTCAGTTATTTAATGGTGACCCTAAATCTACTCTAATGGCCTTCTTAGTGCCTCAATAATTATTTAGAAAATAATAGACGTTAGTAGTAAATATTTGATGTGCATTCAGGTGATGATGCGGAATATGAGACAGTTCATGTCCGGTATGAAGAACTATCTTGTCAAGCACGGAGAAAGAGAATTTGAAAAGGAAGTGGAGAAAGAAAGACTAAAGGTTAGTCAACTAACGAATGATAAAGAAAACATATTTTTATATGACTGAAATACACTTTTTAATACATATTTTTATGTACATTATCTTGTGTTATTTGCAGCTAAAACCGACTGAATTCCTGAATCTGGACGCGATCCTGGAGGGCGTGATGCACCGGCTGGTTGTGCGGCCGCTGCGCGCGCGCCTGTACGCTCTGCTGGCCGCCTGGCACGCGCCCGACCTGCGCCGCCTGCACGCCGCCATCGAGCGCGCGCACCACGCCACACCGCTGCAACTCGGCGTCAAGGTCAGCTCATCCTTTTCAAATCTACAACGTAATCACGTTCACATCAGGAAAAGATGAATAATATTTTTTATATATTTTGTTCAGGAATCTACAAAAGTGCCGTCGGCCGCGGTGTTGGCCGTCATCTCAAAGCATTTCCTTAAGATGCAGGAGGCGGACTCGCCGCTCGACAAGCTGGAGAACCTCCTGGCTGCTATATCTGTTATGTTTAATGCGGTACGTATAACGAACTCTATCTCTATGTTTTAAAAAAAGATAAACCTTTTCGTTTCCTATCACTTCTCATTATCTTTTTAAATTTCCTTATGTTTAACTCGAACGGCTTCAGGTGCGCTTATCTAAAATATTTGTTGTATGTTGTTTAGATGCGCGGTGAGAGGGCGCTGGGTGCGGACGACCTGCTGCCGGTGCTGGCGTGGGCGGTGGCGCGCTGCCGACTGGTTTGCGGCGAGCTGGAGGCCGAGCTGATGGCGGGGCTGCTGCCGCCCGCGCTGCTCGCCGGCGAGGGCGGCTACTACCTCACCGCGCTCTTCTCCGCGCTCGCCGTGCTCAAGCGCCTCGCGCCAGAACAGCCCGCGGACACTTCGGCACCCGTTAGTATTCTCATTTTAGTTAGCCATCACTAGATGTCGTTGTTATAACTTTTATATATGTTAATGTTGTCCTTATGAATTTGGTGGTTTCGTCCATTGTAATCGTTGAATTTATTCACGACAACCCTTCATATCTCTGGTCTCTATTCTGTCTTCACAGGTGAAGTATGTTATTGGATCTTTTTTTTAATGTTGTTATTGTG
>QDHC01001518.1:566796-577364 GCA_013186455.1 Papilio dardanus tibullus | reverse complement strand
ATTGAGGGATTCTAAGTACAGCAGTAACACTGACACTACCGAGGGGTTTAAGTGAGTAGAAATCTCACATAACCCTGTCTTTGCCCTAAAGGCAGGGTATCTTTTAAAGATGTCCCACTCGATATAACAAAAAAACTGCTAATATCGCATTTTTTATTAAATTAGCTATCATTGCATTAATACCCACTAGTGAACCCAATCCTGGCGACCCAGGGATGCAGGCCGATGCCCTTGTAGTCGTTAGCGCGAACCATGCTACGTCCGCATTCTGGCGTGTTGGGCGGGTGTACGTGCGCGCATTCGCACGCTGGACAGCATACAAGGTCCTCGTCGTTGTTGTTGCCACAAGTTAAAGAGTTCAGACGATGGAAATATCTGATCAATTACATTGCAAGATCAGTTTCATACAAAAAACTACACGCGAATTGTGAACTACTTCCATTTGGAAGTCTAAATTAATGCAACACTTACTTATCTGAGGAAAAGCAAGAAAAGTCCATCAGATCTTCTAATAATGGACATGAGCTGATCGGCACGCAAGAGGTGTTCGGTGGACATCGGCCCTACAATTAATATCATATTAACATTATTAATTCAAAGTTTATTTGAATTCAATTACAATGATTCATCTTACTTTGAAATTTAAAGATTCTCCTTCAGTGCGGCCCATCTCCAAACTAATGGACACAGCTAAAACAGAAAACAATAAAATTAATCTAAACTTAATATTATAAAGAGAGAAACTTTGTATTTTTGTATTTTTGTTTCTATTGAAATAACTCAAGAACTACTGGGCCGAATTCAAAAATTCTTTCAGTATTAGAAAGCTACATTATCCCCGAGTAACATAGGCTATACTATTTAATTCCACGCGGACGACGTCGCGCATAGTAGATAGTTAGATAATAATTATAACAGAATAATTGTGAAAAATTTTCACTTGATGTATAAAAAAAATCAGATAGTCGCATGTGCATATAAATACGAATTGTAGGTAAATCCTATGTCATGTTTGATTGTAATTTGCAATGACCTCGTAATTAGATAAAATCAGTCCACGAGCAAGGCCGCTGCTATCCGGTATTGTATCATCATTGTGATCACCAATTATTAAATCTAGATGCACGTTGTTGTATGATTTTCATGTCAACCTATCATTATTAGAACTTTAATAACCTACCGTATAAAATCAAGGACTTTTTGCCGAAACTTATCAATTTCCATATAACATTTTAAGTTTTTATTTTGTAATTTCATAAATAAATAAATAAACAACTTTAATAAACTTAGGTCAACATGTTAAACATACATTGAAAGCTATTTTAACTCCAATTTACATGTATTAAAAATTATTTTCCAAGGACTATGAGTAATAATTAAAGTTATTTTTTAAAAACTTACTTCCAAATTGAGCGTCAACTGTCCACCAAACAAATAAAATCCACAATAACACGGTACGCGCAGTCATTTTTAATACCTTAATTTAAACACCATTTAATCACAAACCATCATCAACCTTGTAATAGGAGTAAGTTGAATAGAATAAGTTTAATATTCGAACTTCATAATTCCATTTTGTATAAAAACTGCGCGTGCGCCGGCACTCGTGTCAAAAGTGATACAACAAAAAGCCTCTGCTCCCAACTCTGAGATGCAGGGGTCACAAACATATCAGGACGATTGATTATTTTTAAAGGAAGTCCGGATTGTTGTTAGTAATTATTAATTATCTGCCTCATATTTAATTTTAATTATTAGTAATTTCATAATTAGACTAGAAAATAAAAATTAATTATTGTATTTGGATACAAATGGTTTGTAATCTCTGGATGAATGTGAATCAACTGGACAAAATGTGGCGTTCCATTAATTCAGGTATTTACAATCGTTTCAGTAACATCCCACGCTAAAGTGTTAGATTTAACTTTATTTATTTAGAAGTAATTTATTCATTTTAAAATTATTTTAAATGGTTTTGTTTGCTGTTATAATTAAATTTTAAATAACTTTAAAAATATATAGATTAATGCATTTCAAGAATCATACAGTAGGATAACATATTGTTCGTAAAATACATAATGTGTGATCGAGTTTATTTATAAATAATTATTTATTGTCCCAAAAAACATTTATCCATAAATGCTACGGCTCTGTCTCCTGGGGTAGGCGAGAGAGACTGTCCCAGGAAGCAACGCCTTCTCCTTACTCTAGGTTTTAGGTTATAAATTAACATGATTTTGTGTATAAACGTCCTATTTAAATAATTTCGTATAATATCTAAGAGCGACTGATCATGACTGTACTTCATTCAACACACAACATCAATTTATTTTTTCTAATATCTTGAGTTCAGTTACACACTTACCTAATTAATATCGTGTTATAAGTAGGGGATTACTGTCTTATGTTTGTATGTTTTATCTTTGTTATGGATCTTTTGATTTTTATTTATAAATTAATAAGCACTTAATTTCAAATATACCTTTCTGATAAACTTAATAAGCAAAAGGCTTAAAAATCAAATAAAAGAAATCTTATAAAATCTTTTGAACCTGTTCCATTATATCAATAGTTCTAAACGACTTGAATAACATCGATATTATACAATCGATACCAGTATATTTTAGTAAGAAAATATTTTAATTAATATATATTGTAATTAATTTGATACCATTTTACAGATTGACCGATAGACATGCAAAAAAAAAAAGTGCGGCGCGTCAGATTTAACGCGGACCAAACGTACCGTGTCCGTCTAATCTTTGTGAAAATCTCTTTTTTATTGTTATTCCTTTGTTACGAGAAGCTTTTTGTCCGGTCTGATGTCATTCACATCATCGCCTGTAGCGGTCTCACTATCTTCAATGGTACAAATTATCTGCAAGCTATAAATAACATATTATACGATCCACGTACTATTGGATACGTATTAAAATGATATTGGCCTTTTTTATCGACTTCCAAAAGATGGACGTTGGAGTCAATGTGCTTTTCTTACGTATATTAAGACTAAAACCATTAAAGGGTCAGTAGTATGCTGCATGATACAATATTAATCTCTAAAATTGATTGTTATCTAACATTCCTAATCTATTTGAATAGGAGACAATAGCTTATACGAGAGGTACATAGGTAGTATATCCGCATTAAAGTTCAAAAGCGTTAATTAACACACCGTGACTATAAAATGTTAATACTTAATCCTATGTGACAATTGAAGGTAATCATAGTTTCAATCAAAACTCAGTCTAAAATTATTCCAGCTTAAAAATCATAACATAACTCACGCCCGTAAACCTGAGGGGTAAACTGAGGCCATGGACCACCATTTGCCTCGATCCTGAAACACCACTTTAGGGTCTACATTCATACATCTACGCATGCATACACGTCGGTTACACTTAAATTATGTTTATTAATAATGATACTCCCTTTTATTGAGATTGAATTTTAAAATAGAAAGAAATCCTTATTATGGAAACATAGAGTTCTAGCAAGATTATTAATAACAGCTTTAAAAAGCCAATGAAAAAGAAAATGACAATGACAAATGGATTTCCAACAATCAAATAATTTTATGAAGCGTCAAAACAGCACCATGTAAAGAAATTACTGTAAATAACTGTTTTTTCTGTAAATTACACCATCAAACGCTTTTAACATGTCGCTAACGACATTTTTGCCTTTCGTTGGAAAGTAACATCACAATTAAAACATCATTATGGATCCAGTACGACCAAACTATAGCAATATGAAAAATGAAATCAGCTCCAGCCAAGCTCAAAAAACTAAAATGGTACCACACAAACCCCCTGAAGAAAAAAAAGTTTCCACCTATATGTGTCAAATGAATCGTATCAAGCCATCTTCGGAACGCGACAGAGTTTATAAAAGTTGCTGTGGACGCCCATCTCACGAACTAATTGAACAAGTAAGTCGTATAATACACGGCACAATAAACTTATGACTTGTCGCTATCCATTTCATGTTCTTTATTCTGAATCTATCTATGCAACCATAGATCAGATCAGCATTCGAGGTTGTGAGAGCGTATATAAATATTTAAAATTAATTTAATTTCAGGTAATGGAGGATGAACCGAAACTTGTTGAAAGAACTCAAGGTTTACGAGATAGTTTCGAATCAGCAAATACGGAATGCCATAGAGAGACAGATTTATCAACAGGATACGTAAGCATTTCATCCCAGTATTACCAATTATTAACTATTTATTTGATATTTTCCGTTAACTCTACATTTCCAGGCATCAACAACGACATTGGAAAACAGCGAATTCTCTGACGAAAACACTAATGATGAAAGTGAAAATCGTAATTATTTACACTTGACAAAAATGAAATGGCTCACCGATAGTCAAACAGATTCAACCGATTCCAGGTGCGTAAAACTTACAGCTCAAATTATTATCATAAGTTCAAGAAATATAGGTCTGGTATCGTTCCAGAGTGGTTAACGCGTTAACAGGAGCGAAGGTAATGATTAACAGGAAACGACATCATGATTTCAAGAGACATTGATAAGGTACACTTTATTCGTTTTTTTTACCAGGTCAGGAAACTTGTATGTTTTAGTAATATAATTACAATGAATATTTCCTTGTTGTAGATCAAGTACACCACCCATCTCTAGGAGCGTGTCTTTTGTCATCCCAGAGTCGAGCGATTCTGACCGAGATATGAAGGGTTGTGTCAGCTTTGGAGAGAAATGTCTTTCGACGATTTTACGATTGGACAAAGAGCACAATATGTTTGGCTTGTCCAATATTACCATCGTCAATTCCAAAGTGTTGACGAAATATCCTAAAGATAACAAGAATCCAGCATTTCCTCAAACAACTATTATTCAACTGCTTAGTTGTGGGAAACAATGTTGTCATAAGGTATTTATTATTATTGTTAAATAGTTTTATAGAAAAGTAATAAAATATTGCGTAAACATTAACACTAATCTAAATTAGAATGTTGGTTGTCGTATAATTATTTTTCGTTACTTTTAGTTCGATTATGTCAATTCTAATATATCTTTTAACACTCCGAAATATCTTAAAAGATTTAACCAAACATTAGACAGAGACTTGCTTGGCCTAAAATAATTTAAATTATGATTTTCAGAGCAATACTGACTTGCCGACGTCGCTCAAGGTATTACAATTATTTGTAAATCTTTGGACCACATACAATGTCTAGTGTTACTACTATATTTGTAACTACTATAATTTATTTGTCGCAGTGCGGGAGGTGTTACAGCTGCGCGGATCCATTCTGTTCTTCATGCAAGTCATGTGGGATAGTGTGTTCTCTACCCTGCGCGCTGCCTTGTGTGGCATCTGCGCGCTCCTGTAAAACTATACCCTGCCCTAAGCCGACTCTAAGAACAACGCCTTGCGGGACACCTTGCGGCATACGTAGCAGAAGTCCATCCATTTCACCATGCAAAAGTCCATGCTCCCCCCCATGCGGAAGTCCATGCAGAAGTAGATGCATATCTCCATGCAGATATCCATGTATGAGGCAGCCCAAAATACCGTTCCTTAAACCAACGCCTTGCGAAATACCGTGTTGTGGGACGTGCTGTGTAAGTTTTTTAATTAATAATACTTAAATAGAATAATTATATTAGTATTTACTGAATTTTATCTGAAACTAATCTGTAGTTATCCAACCTTGGAAGTACAGTCGAACCTCCAGCTTTAAACGGGAGGCAGAGGTCTTAGAGGTATCTCTAATCCGACTAACCTCGCTTAACAAGGATTGACTGTATTATAAACTTTTTTAAAACTTGATAAACTTAAATATTACTATTTTGTTACAAGCTACTCATAATATTCCTTTTGTTTCAGGACAATCCACCATGCTCGATTTGCGTAAGACATTTTATTTACTAAAATTCTATTGCAATTTATTTATTTATAATTATACTAAATTACATTTGTTTTTAGTGTGTCAGGGGCAAAATCAAGTGTAAGGTAAGTTTTTAACATTTAAATATATTATATTGCTTTTAATTTCCTAAGTCTTAAGTAAACATTTATTTTTAATGTCATAGCCATTCCCCTGCACGAAACCAAGATGCTTGACGGATTGTAACACTCGATTTGGCATGAAGGTAACAATTATTTAAAAAAGTACATACTATATAGATTACTAGCTGCTACTCGCGAATTCGTCCGCGTGGATTTAAATAATATAGCCTATGTTACTCGGGGATAATGTAGCTTTCTCATGGTGCAAGAATTTATGAAATCGGCCTAGTAGTTCTTGAGTTATTTCAATACATACAAAAATACAAAAAATAAAAAATACAAAGTTTCTTTCTTTATAATATTAGTATAGACAGAGAAATAATCTTATAAGATGTCTGGTTAAAAAAATAAGGTTAGGTTTAGATGCATAATTTTTTTTAATAAGGACCTATAGACTAAGATAAGATATTCTTACAAGATATGTCAAATATGTTTTTTTTTTCTGTACAGATCGCATTGAAACGAAAACCGAAGTTTGAGCCGTCCCCTGTGAGTAAAATTATTTCATATTTGTCCTTATTTATCATAAATATACAAAACCGAGTGAAAAATTACAAAATTCCGAAAAATATATTTAGAATAAATATGTGGCATTAAACCAAAATGTATATTAAAAAAATATTAAATTATTTGTTTGAAAAAAAAATGTTTTCTTAAATTTTTACAGATCGAGATAACGCCACGGTCCAGTTGTATATTAAAGAAAGTAAGTATGAAAAGTAAGGTTTTCTTTAAAAAAATACATACTCACAAGTCTTCTGGGGGCTTACCCAAAATATCTTTCGATTGGCGGTATCGCTGATGGAATCGATAAAAATGTATGAAACTGTCAATAACATTCGATAAGTCAAGTGCTTGTTACGAGTGAGATATCGAAGGTCAGTTCCATACATTTTTGATGTTCGCTATCGAATCGCTTTGTAGCGTTTCGGGTAACACCTCCTGTTCTTCTACGAATACGATTGAAATAGGTACCTAAAAACAAACAAAAAAGGTTTCCAATAATATTATCCCATCAGCCCGTAGCTGCTAGGTCCTGCCATCACTTACCACGCTGCTCTCCGCCATCTTCCTGCTTCCCGTACCTCATGCCTTGTTACTGGCCGCCGCGGGCGAGCGCGCCGTGCAACAATCCTACCAGATGCTTCCACAACCCGCCTTGTCTACCGCCACGAATTAGAAGGTCTCCAATACCTTCGCAGTATTTATGCTCCCGCGTAAGTACACAATTTTCTTATTCATCTTTCGAAGTTCATCGTTTATTTTTCTTCTTTCATTCATTCAACTTTCTGTATCCCGAAACAAGTGAAGTGTGACAGTAACCGTCTTGAACTTACATGCATATACATGCAAATGCTAGCAATTTGACAAAATTTTAGAATAGGGCTACGTCCGAACTGTATTCATTTAAGTTCGGAAAAGAAATTAAGATTATATATTTTTTTTCCAGGATAAGAAGTGTTCGGACGGAAGTAAAAGTCCGATATGTCCTAATCCGTCGTGTCCTGGGGTAATATGAAATGATTGATTTGCAACATTAATTAATACAATAACACATAATGATACTGAGCAATTAAAATTACAGAAAAACGAAACATTCAAAGCGGAGATAGAAAGAAGATTTGGCAAATAGAGAATTATGGCCGATCCGAAGAATCCCAATAAATCGAAGAACCCAAAGAATCCACATTGCTCTTGTTCGTGTGAAAAGGTTAGACTAATTAATATAAATGAAGAATCCACTGTAATAATGTGTTTTAAAATCATCGTCCAAAAAAAGTACATATCATAAATATTATATGTAAATGTACTTCAAACTCACTGCAAAACTGGGATATTTGTTAATAGTTTTTCTATGTTTTTTTCGGCAATATATGACAACATAAACAAACAAATTTTACTAAAATAGTCTAACGTGTTTTTTCCAGAAAATTGAAACTCAATGCGATGAATTTATTTTCTACCCAAACATTAAGAGGAAAGCTGTTAGTACTTTTTGCATATGTATTTATTTTTAATTTAAATTCGCTTTATTTTTATTTATTTTTTTAATTTTTATTAGAAAAAGAAACTGATTAAATGCGAGTGCTCCTCTCCTGGATGTTCCAGTTGCTTTGTCTCAAAACCAAAGGTACAATTTCTAAAGAAAAGCATAAAAAAACAACTGTAAAATTTTACAAGAATAAAATACATATTTTGTTTTTTTATATTTCAGACCACACTAATACCAATGAAACCGCAATAGAAATTGATAGGAAAAAAAATGTTTAGCGACCTGTTAAAGGCAAGACAATGTTTGTCAATCATATTCTCAATTTGTAATTAAAAAATTGTAGTAAGCCAATAAAAAAATATGCAATAAAACATTTCAAAACCGGAATACAGTTATTTTTATTTTCTCAGTATTTTTTGGGATTTGAAGTTGAATCTAAACGAAAAATAAAACAAAAATTAAAATTAGTTTTAATAAAAGTTATATTTTACCAGCCCCTAGAAACGCTGAACCTTTGTTTGCAAACCTTATGTGGTTTCATATCGTGGATGAGTTGGTCTATAACAATGCAAGGCTTAGTGCCCTGAGAGACATGGCAATAGTCGCTGCAGTACATAAACGGTGCGATGTTCGTCTGGTAAGGATTCGGTTGGAACGGAGCCAAGAAGTATTCCTCCCCGTGACTCCAAGATGCGAGTTCAGACGCGAACGGTGGCGTGAATTTTTGTTTTGTTTCTGACTTGAATACCCTGAGATTTTGGAAAGTGCAAAATTATTGGTAATTTTAGAACTGTAACTATGCAGGAATATCTTGTAACATTTATACATTATTATCTAGACATTTTGAAATTCACGATTATACTTACCCTTTGAGATTATTGACTGGGTTGTGACAGGCCGCGACTTCGTGGTACTCTTTTTTGACATAGCTTCTATCGTACACAGATCTGTGAACTTTAGCCTCCAATGGCATCCATATCTCTTTATACTTCGGACCGAATCCTCGAACCTGGGTATATAAGTATTAACCCTTAATAACCTAGAGTTTCTATCTTGATACCAATCTTTTAAATCGAATGCTCACATAACTTTCGTAAAGCAGGCTACTAAGGGTTAAGATCACAATTTGGTATTGATCGAAGAATAATATTGAATTCAAGAAGTACAAGGCCAGCCTGGAATCTTAATGATGCCCTTTTATCTTATAAACTTACAACTTCTTGATTGCTTACGTTCAGTTGTGGACGACTTCAGGCTGATTGGTCGTAGTTAAGATGATATGGAGCTTTAGTCCTTTTAATCTACGACTGAGAAATCTATAAAAGACATTCTCATAAGTTTATCTTATTACTTTAGGAGTGTCAGACTCTGTGTAGAAGGTGATATGGTCCTTCGCGCCGATCCCGTACTGGTCGTCCGGTGTATACAGGCGATGCTTCATGCGGTAGGTCGTCAGGTACGGGTCGAGCAGGCGACGGAACCCTCCCGCGGTCTCCGGTATTACTGGCGCTTCGCTTCTACCAGAGGCCACCACCTGAAATACAAAACATGTACGTGAAACATATATGGCTTGAATTAAATGAACGTATTTTGACTTTTGATGGTCTTTGATACTTGCATCAAAAATGTATTCAGGATCGGGAGCATGAACTTCAATTTCTGGTGGCGCTTGTGGCGGCCTCGGGAGTCCTCTGTAATTATCCTTCATCTCTGATATCAGTATTGGTTGAACGATGCTCTTGCTTTGAAGCTGTAAACGTTAACAATGTAGCAGTAAGAAAAATCCAAATCAAAAACCTTGTTTCGTCTTGCCTAACGATTACTTACTCGTTTCTCAACACCAGTCATGTAAATAACTCTTTTACAGTTACAGGCACAATCCGATCTTTCCATAGCTTTGTTAGGATTAGGCTTAACGCAATATTCTCCAGTTGTGGTCTTGTAAGACTCTTTCTCCACCACCATATCACGGCCGGTAACACGCTTGGGAAGAGGATCATGGATTTTCTAGAAAGGAAACATTTATTAAGCGTCGAGTGCGAAGACAGTCCGTGGATTTTAAATTCATAGTATATCAATACTCCTACTTACACAGTCAAAACTATGTGGCGTATCAGGTATATGCCGCAGGGCAATATTGGTTCCGGTTCGAGTCTCATTACTGGTCGATCTCAATGGAATATTATATTGTACATTGCCCCATGTGTTGACATTTTGTATAAGTAATTCATTTAAAACTAGTGGCTTACATGGCTTGGTTTTAGCCATTGTAAATAAATATTAAAATATAGAGTTCTAAAAATAAGTATTGTTGATTTTGTTGGTTATTTGACGTTGTGTCATTGTTACAGTACACACCACATAAAATATAAATATGCCTTAACTTTTTTTCAAATATTAAAACCTATATTATCTATGGAGAAGCGTCATACTCATTACCCCGCGAGAAAAAAATCGAAACACAGCATTTCAAGTGATCCCTTCTGTTGAAAGATCAACTTACTGGTTACTTCAACTTCCGTCTTTTAATAA
>QDHC01001518.1:534478-553994 GCA_013186455.1 Papilio dardanus tibullus | reverse complement strand
TAAATTACTTAAAAAACACTCTAACTTTGGAAATTTATGTGAAAATTAGTACTTTTGTTTATAAATCTTACCTTGAAATCAGTATATGTAGTAAGTAATGTAGTTTCAGAGAGTGGATTCTTTACTTTGTTGAGAGTATCATCCTCCTGCGAGCTGATATTGGAGCGACCTCCGTTACTGCGGCGGCCGTGGGACTGCAATATGGAAATATATAAATATTTTTATATATTATGTTGAGGAATTTCGGTAGTTTGTCCAATACCACGGATTTTATAAAATATCACATAAATAAACGACTTCACAGTTATATATATAAAAACTTTCCTTATGATTCACTCTATCCATTAAAAAAACCGCATCAAAATCCGTTGCGTAGTTTAAAGATTCAAGCATATATAGGGACAAACATAAAAAAGCGTTATTGTTTAATACTATGTAAAGATAAGGATCAAAATAACTTTTACTATGACTATTTATAATTACCGTTCGCTTGTGTTTCAGTATATTACTGTTGATGGTGATTTTAGGTGTTTTCGAGTCGACGCCATAATCGAGCATTCTCTTCACCTGATTGGTCTTCCCGTCTCCGCCCGCCTTGGCCACCAGCCGGCCACTTATACGCCTGTAATAAATATATTTGTTAAATATATACTAATATTATAAACATCTTTTTTGTATGTATTGAAATAACAAAATAGTACTTGGCCGATTTAAAAAACTCTTTCAACGTTTAAAAGCCACAATATCCCTGAGTAATATAGGATATATTTTTCAATTCCACGAGGACGAAATAGCCAGTATTAAATAAAATAAAATTTATTAATATAGACTGACCATTTTTTCCATATCTTAATCTTAGAGGTTAGATATATATTTTTAATTTATAGATTTAAATTAATTTAATACTAGTTGTAGGCGACTTCGTCCGCGTGGAATTAAAAAATATAGCCTATGTTACTCGGGGATATTGTAACTTTTTAACGGTGAAAGATGTTTTTAAAATTGGCCTAGGAGTTCTTGAATTACAAAGTTTTCCTCTTTATAATATTAGTATAGATTTATTACCTTTTAATGGTGGACATAGCGGTTCTCTTGAGCGCGGACATGTTGTGCGCGCTCGACACCGCCTTGTTGGCGCTGCCCGTCACCAACTGACGCTTCACTGGCAACCTGAAAAATAATAAAATAAAACATTTTTAAATTATTTGTTTGTGAACTCTGAAATAAAGCCTAAGTATTAGAAAAACTATGTTTTCTTTTAGTTCCGCACAAACTGTATCGGGGGATAGCTAGAAATTCATGTTAACTGTTCTGGGGGGCTATCCAAAGTACTTTACGATTGGCGATATCGCTGATGGAATCGACAAAATGTACGAAACTGACATTTACGTACGTACATTTACGTATTTGACGTACTGATAAAGGCGTTTGCTGAAAATCAGCGCTTATTTTAATAAGCACACTGCTGGGCAAAGGACCCTTTCCATTAGGAACTTTTTTACTTTTTTCATTATTTTTGTTGGTGTCTTGCTTTTTTAGCGTGTAATTTCCATTAAGTATTGTATAGAATAATGTTTCTTGTGGATTAAATGTGTAATTTATTTATTTATTTACATTCGATAAGTCATGTGATTGTCACGTGTGAGATATCGAAATTCCTTGTCAGTTCCATACATTTTTAACGTGCGTATATACTTTGGGTAATCCCCTGTTTACACTATTATAAGTTTCTATATATTAGACCTGTTCTTCTCAGCGGTGGAGGCGAGCCCCGCGGCGGTGCGGTTGCGCTTGCCGAGCGGCGAGGTGGCGAGCGAGCGCAGCAGCGCCAGCGGCGTGCTCGGCGTCAGCGCCTGCTTGCGCGCGGACACCTTGTTGTGACGCTCCTACAATATATACACAAACAACGTGAAATATTTGTATGTCAACTGATAGAGAAGTACAACATAGGGACAAAGGCAGGGTGATGATATGACAAACATCCAATGATATACAACCACAATAAAGATAATATTGAAATATTAGTATGAAAATTACAAAAATATAAGATTCTGTAAAAATTACAAATGCAATCTAAAATCTACCAGAATATTGCCTAAAATTGTTGCCCACAGTTATGAATTTTTAAAAATTCTATATTACTAACAGACAAAACAAGGCTGCTTGCTTTGCCACCTTTTAATATAATAAAAAAAGTATAAACCTAGCTATTTCTAGCTAGGTTGTGCCTGGCTATTTCTGCTAAAATTGTAAACTTATAATTGGCTATTATATCTCTACTCTACTAATGTAATCGTTACCTTTAAATTTACCAAATAAATAAATAGCTATATTTTGTACGAGCAGCTGCGCGCCGTCAGTGTGACAGCTATTCGAATAAACAGTCTGCATCTAGCTAGCGTCGTTTACATTGCTCCCCTTCCACATACTTAACAATTTATAAATTTATCACCCTGTGGCATCTTTAAATCAATGCCACGCAAACAACGTCCTTACCACAAAACAAAATCCCCGTTTTTATCGCGATTTCGTTCTAATGAAGCCACAGGGTTAGAGTTTACTTACAGCTTTCCTATCTTCCCAGTCATCAAGCATCAACTGTAGCAGTGGCTTGCCCTCCACCGTGAACACTTTGCCAGTTCTGTCCTGATACGCCGTAACTAACTCTCGTATTTGAGCTTCTATCTTAGGAAGCTGGAAAAAAAATAATAATATTAAAACCTCGAAAAAACAATAAAATAACCGGTAAGATAATAAACGGTAGAAATATTGAAAATACTGTTAATTCCAAACATAGCATATACTTCATTCAAATTGAAAGCCGAGAAACGGTAAACAGAAACACATCAAATCCCATACATAGCAGCCATTACAACATTTGAAATTTTTTGTTATTTTTCTTTTGATATGTTTTAGTGAAAAGATGTTGTAAAATAAGGGTGGGTAACGGCATATACTAAAAGAGAAAAAGTATTTTGCTAAAAATATTTCAGAATTTACGAGTTTAAGCCTAAATTATAGTTCTATGGTCCCTTTTGGAAAGCGGTATAGAAGGCATCTAATGCTACACTCAGAATCATTTATTGCTACTGTAACAGTTTCTTATGCTTAAGCTTCATTAAACGAAGTTCGCGACAAAAATAGAGATTTGCCTTGGGCGTAAGACCGTTTTTGGCGCCAACTCTCGGTCTAATGAAACCTAGACATTAGTGACTATTTATTCTGAGTATTTTTACATTGCTGGCGATGGCTTTCCTCTCTTTCTCCTCCTTAAGCAGCTGTCCGCCGCGGTTATGGTATCGGCCGGGCTCCGTGGCGCGCGCCTCCAGCTCCGTCATCTTGCACCACAGGTTCTTACGAGTCGCCACTAATTCGAAGATTTCCCTGTTTTAAATAAAAGCTAAATTAAGCTCAAGGTCAAGATTCAAGGTCAGCGGTGCTGTGCATTGACCTTCTGTCGCACCTAAAATGATCTGAACCAAGTTCTTATCAAACAAATGGATCAAATGTAAAGAATATTTTTGTAAAAATGTCAATTAGCAAAGTATTCTATGGCTTGAATAGGAAATAAAATCTACATCTGTGCCAAAAATACATTCAAAACAATTCAGCCATTGTACCGTTATCTCCTAAAAAACATTACTATACATTAGTATAATCTTTCTCAACTTATGTCTTTATCTTAATAATTTTAAAAACAAAAAACCATTTACTAGGCGAGAAAAAAATTACATTAATGGAATAACTAAATAAGAAAAAAAAAACATAGTTCCTGGTTAAAAGGGCAGAGGTTTTTACTAGAAGACTTACCGTTGTTCATTATAATGTTTAGTTAATTGTTCCAAATACAGTTCATGCAAAGTAAGAACATCTTCAGTGAATGTATCCTGGAAGTAATGGACGAATTCTTCGCGTTCCTTCGGCGAGTACATCAAATTGTCCCACATTAATTTGATTTTAGTTCTTACATTCGCTACAAATACCTATAAAAAACATATGTTTTAATATTATATAAATACTTGTTACTCGCAACATCGTCTATGCGTAATTCAAAATAATAGCCTATGTTACTCTGGGATCATGTAGCTGTCTAATAGTGACAGAATTCCTGAAATCGGCCCAGTGATTTTTGACTTATTTCAATACAAACAAAAATACACATCTTTCCTCGATAAAATATTAGTATGAATTAATGGTTAAACATGTATAAAGAGACTACCGTTTCTTAACATAAGAATGTGACCTAGCACAAGAAACAATGCTTTATTTGTTCTCATTGACAAAAAAGTACATTAATTTTGATAAAAAACAAAACCATAATACCAAATGTGATATCACATAGAGAGAGAGAAGAAATTTAAAAATTCATGCAAAGTCAATCAACACTGGGCCAGCATTGATTGACTAAAGCCTTGTATCTTTAATTAGGGTTGGCTCCGAGCCTCTTATGATGATTGCACAGAAAGGCAAATAATACATCACCTGTATTTTCTGTCGTTTAATTTGATCACATCTCCTAATCTCTTCCTTTAGAGCATTCTCAGTATCAGGATTGCAGCCAATGTGGGCTTGTAAGAAATTCTCTCTGTAAATATGATCTTCTTCAAGGCAATCCCAAAGTTTAGCTAAACGTTCACGCAATTCTAACACCTGTATAAATATTATTTTTTAAAAATATGTTCAATTTTTATAATGTCTTTTTCGTAACTTTTTAATAAACTTCGAAAAGGAGGTTCTCAATTCATCTGTAGATTGTTTTTTTAAGTCTTTTATTACTAGTTATTCTAAAAAATAAAATTTATATTCTGTGGCATAAAGTAGTTACTAAATTGCCACTTATCAGATTCAAGAGACGTTTTATTGATACTTTATTACTTCCTTAGTGTTGATTTTTTGTACGAAATCGATATATTTATGAGATTTTCTATTGGTCACTAAATTATTTACTCACTCTATTATTGGTCTGTTGATATTTATCCTGCAGGTCCTGCTGCAACTTCGCCAGTCTATCCATGTTAAGATCTGTCACCTTAAAGTCCACTGACAATGATGATACCACTAATTGTTCAAATTTATTTTGTGGTTTAATATGTAATTTCTCTAAAATATAAACCTTACATTTTAAAGTCATATTCACTGATACACTTTACTACTTTTCATATATTGTTAAATAATAATACAAAATACATATTGGATTCTAATACAGTCGAACCTGGATAAACGATAGTCCAAGGGACCGCGAAATGACTCTCGCTTATAGAGGTTTCTCTCTAATCAGTTTCTTGCTTATCGAGGTAGCTTGTCGGGACTATAGAATGACTATCGCTAATCCAGGTCTCGTTGTCCAGGTTTGACTATACATAAGTAATAATCTAAGTAAATATCTTAGCTTAAAACCTACAACATAGCTACAAACTTGTTAATTATCAAGTTTTGTTTAATATAAAAAAGTGGCCAACAAGCAAGCGGCCACCTTGGTTCGCTGAAATAGCGAAGCAACTGCTGCCCATAGACATCTGCAATTGCAGATGCGTTGCCTACCCATAATCTACAGAGGAGACACGCAGCAAAAGAATAATTCCTCTTCCTATGCGTCCCCTCCCCCGCCAATCCACTTCCCCTTCCTAGTACTATATATTAGGATACACTATTGAAAAATTGCATACAAATAATAATATCTCCTTCATTACTTACCCATAATATCCTTTATTTCCACTTGAGTATTCAAGAATATTTCTACTCTTTTATCTCTTTCTGTCTGTAGCACTTCTAAATGATTTTTTAACTTGTCTAATTCTTCTTCCGAAGGTAACGGCACATCTTGTAACTCATAAATAGTAGTTCCGAGTTTCTCTCCGATATCCTTCTGCCATTCAAGCAGTCTTTCCATTTTCGTTCTCCGTTGTAGTACTTGTTCTCTATACCTACATTTTTTAATGTTATACAAATTTAGTTTAATTAAAATTTATTGAAACGATTATACTATAAAAATTAGTAATTGGAAAAAACTAAGCACTAAGGTAATTTAATGGTTGACTTGCTAATAAAATAGTGTATTTTCTTCAAAGAGTATTTGACATTAAACTAAATAAAATACTTTTGTGGTTAACTTACATATAACTAATCGTTAACTATTTTAATTTAATTTCATATTTTTCTAATAAAATTAATTAAAAACTTACCCAGCAATTTGGTTTTCGAGTTCCTTCTTATAGTCAAACAATAACATATCCTCTTTAAAGTCCATTATTGTTATGTCTACTGAAAGACATCTACTGAGTTCTTCAGTCTCTTCTTTTAGTTCTGTGGAAGTCAATTTATGAAATACATAGCACTCGTAGATTATAGTATAAATTTAAATAAGCACTGTAGATTTTTGTAGGAAACAAGTTATACTGCATTTCCCTTTATTAGATTTTCTATACTCACTGTCAATTTGACTCTGCATTGTTTTAAACTTTTGTTGAGTCTCCATGATAACTTCACGATGAAGATCCTTCTCTATTTGCACAAGCTTAGTGATATTGCTGATTTTTATTGCATTATCAACTCCCAAATGTGACCAATTGGTCCACAACTCTTCCATCATTTGGTATATATTATGCGATATTGCCTGCAGAACCTCATTACTGAAATATTATTAGATTACATTACCTATTTATCCCTCACTTGTAAAGTACCAAAACTAAATAAAAGTTTTTTGTGGTTTTTTACCCTTAAGCCGCACCCTTAACGCGATATAGCATTTGGCAGTTTAGAACAACAGTTTTTATACAAATGAAACTAACTCTTTTTACAAATACATCATTTAATATGTAACTTTGTATAATATTGCTAAAGTTTGTTATATTTAAATTGCAACGAGAATTCTAAAACACTTACAACAGATTCCGAACATCTTCAGTTATGGCAACCATCTTTCATGAATGTTTATAAACAGATTTTACCACACAAACACGCCTTTCTGTCTAAACAAAATGTTATAACGTAAATTAACTGAATTAAATCACATCAAATCTTCTTCACAAACACTATCGCCATTTACGAATGACAAACGGTAACAACAACCGTAAACTTTACAACCGATAAATGTTCAAATGTTAACGGAAAAAAATACAAACTGGGCGCCATACTGTGCCTTGATTGGTTGTCATGAGTTTTTCAAGATAGACAAAGCAAAGACATTTGAAGCATACATCCACATGCATCATTGCAAAATTAAAAGATTTTTTAAAATTATATTAAATAGTAAATCTATAACTATGAGTTTTTAAATATTCCTATTTAAAATTAGAGTTTTTTTTATAAAACTTGTTCAATACTTTTATTTATGACATTAATTAAAACTCCTGGTAGTTGTACCAGCGTGCAGGATTTAAAGGTATTTTATTTTTTAGTCAATTAGCAAAACAATTTTTGAAGATAAGAAAATAAATAATAATAAAAAAGCCATTTCAAAAAAAATACACAAAAAATTCTCTCCGGCGGGGAATCGAACCCCGGTCTCCCGCGTGACAGGCGGGGATACTGACCACTATACTACCGAAGACTTGAGTAAGTTGATAAAAAAATTGACTATTTTTTTGCTCTTTTAAATTTAACCATAATGAGTGATATGCTAATAGTACGACAAAGTAATTTGACCTTT
This sequence comes from Papilio dardanus tibullus, assembly GCA_013186455.1. Lineage (NCBI taxonomy): Eukaryota > Metazoa > Arthropoda > Insecta > Lepidoptera > Papilionidae > Papilio > Papilio dardanus. The sequence continues at coordinate 546,346 of QDHC01001518.1, read as the reverse complement.
AAATTAATAATTATTTAAAATTAAAAAACAATTACTAAATAGCAGTTTACATTATGGTCTCAACTTTAAACCGTTAAGAAATACTTAATATGGATGTAACTCATCGATAGCAGACTGTACACGAAAACATACAAATGAACATAAATTGTTAACAATTATGTTTTTTCTTGAGTTTAGTGGCCTTGGTAAAAAAATAGTGTTTTTTCTTCAAAGAGCATTTGCTATTGATTGACCACCAGGCGTTGCATTTTATTATTATTTCAGTCGTTATTAAATCCCGAGAGTTGTTAAATCTTCATAGATATGAATAAAGTAGATATTAATGTCTCCCAAATATTAGTTTGGTTATCTTATGCAAGAAATTTCGAAACATCATCATGTTATTACGAGTATGTTACGAACTGCATAATATGTGATCTAAATCCTTAATTCGTATAATTGTAGAAAACATGAAAGTGTTTCTAACTGTGTCCGGATGTACGATGAATTTATACAGATAGTAACAACATCGAATGTCCCAATGCAAGATACGCGATCGGCATGAGAAGTGGAGCAGAGAAACATGGCGGAGATTCCGTCGGCTTTAATTTTTACCTTTCACTTAGATATTGAATTAATTAATATTGATAAACAATTTTAATAAAATTTTGTAATATAGGAAGATATTTTTGATTTTAGAATCTACGAAAAGGAAATAAAACTAACTCGTAAGTCGTAACCGACTTCTAAAGGTGGTTTTTCTTTGTAACGGTTCAATTGCAAATTACGTATAGAAAAGTGATAAAATTCGTTGATTAAAATTGTATGGCAAAAACCACGTATCATCATCATCTCACCAGCTCACTATATGTCCCCAGTGAGGGGCTCGGAGGCTGCCCTAACACCACGTATGCCAGTCACAAAATGGATTGTCGGATTTCAACCAGCGACCTTAAAATTCCTCTTCCATACCTGCCTACCACTCAGATGTTAAGTACTAAAATAATCGACAACAGACTGGGTTGTTTTATAATTATAATGACTTACTGCATTTCACTACCGAAACACTTGTCTCTCTTTATTTCAAAAAGAAAGTGTGGGATGACGATATGTTTTTCAGAAATGTTTCGTCAGTGGAAACCTATATTTACGTAACAATGTAAGCAAATCTCATTTCGAGATCGTTCTTACGTTGTTCTCTTTATTGTCAGTATTGTGATTTATGTCTTTCGCTCCAATTTCCACGAGAATTTCACTAACTTATGACATGACGAATAACATGGGACTCTATTTACTTATTTTCCAGTTTTTTTTTAAGTTGGAAGAGCTACTCTTTAGTTTTTCATTCGTATTTCAGATTTTCTTTAAGTAAGATACTTAAGTAAGGATTTACTGGCGTTATAAAATATCTTTGGCGTAGCTCAACTGTCCTTTGAATTACTTCATAGTCGCCTGTTACTTTAATTTAAATGGTATATTTAGCCTTATGTAAGTGAGAGACACAATTAACGTTTGATCAAACTTGTTACGAGACTGTTCACTTTATACAGTTTAATTACTTGTACAGTATTACTTCTGAAGTAAATAATAAAATAATTACGATTGTATTGTTACACTAATATTAAGTGCAGTTAGTTGGACTTCATAAGTAACAACTTTTAATCCTACTCAGTGATGGTAATTGCATCAATGACGTAATCTTTTCTTTAATATTGAGCTGACATTTTCTTGTGTTTGTTTTTTTTTATAATAGAAAGACGCAAACGAGCTGCTGGATCACCGGGAGAGGTGATCTTCATCGCTGATGGACATTTGCAACACTCGAGGAACCGCAAATAAGTTGTCGGCTTGTAATTGTTTTATTTGATTCCTTTTACACGAAGTATTAACAGGCCATGGAGTCTGATGTTTTTTTTTTAATTCTATACATATATTGTCCATGTGAAATATTGAATGTTGCCAGGTTTATGTTGTCAGGCCTTTCCTATCAGTGTATTCAGATAATTTATTTATTTTTTTATTTGTATAAATCCTCAATACATTATATTGCAAGTAAAGGAAGTTATTACTGACATGTTAGGATTTTGCTAGTAGTTAGTGGGTTCATTATGCCATCACAGTCGATCATTACTGTACTGTTAGGTCACAACTTATGTTCCCACGTAACTGTTTGTGAACAATTTCAACAGTAATTCTACTTAAATATAAAAATATTATATTTTGCCTGTGACTAAATCCGCGCGAGATTTTTAAAAAAACTTAGTGATCTGCTTACTTATTTGTTCTTTAAGACAGTATGCTATAGCTGTGCTTCAAGCTCCTTTAAACCGTTCTGGATATATCTTCTAATCAACATTCTATCATCTAACCATAGCGGCTAGCAAACTCACGCGTTGTTCGGCTGTTCCTCAGGAATGAATGGGACTTCAGTTACGTCGCGGACCTCGAGCCCCCGAGGGTTCAACACTAGTCGGTACCGTCACCGAAGCAACGCGTGAGTTTTTAGCCGCTTAATTGTAGTTTATAAATATGTCTCACGAAAGTTTGAATATTAAAATATAGTTACTTGCTATATTTAACTGAAAAAAAACTTTTCTGTACTTAAATATTCCGTTAAAAGTAAGTATTCAAAGTAAAAATTTACGAGGAACCAGTTCTTACGTCATAATATAATTTAAGCAGCTTTAGATGTAATATCTGTTAAGTTACGAGCTGACTCATCAAATTGTAGATAAATTCGGCAATAGTTTAGTTATTAGAAATTTATTTCCGCAACAAGAGAACTTTCTCTATAACATATCTAAATAAACGTTAATTGTGTTAGAACCAAAAATCCAAAATTCTAAAAACAACGAAAAGTATTAAGTAGAAATCGATCCTAACCCACTGTTATGAATCTATACTAATATTATAAAGAGTAAAACTTTGTATTTTTTATCTTTGTATGTATTAAAATAACTCAAGAACTATTGGCCCGATTTCAAAAATTCCTTCAACATTAGAAAGCTACATTATCTCGGAGTAATATAGGCTATGTTTTTTTTTAATTCCAAGCGGACGAACTCGCGAACAACAGCTAGTTCATTATAAAAAAGTGTGAGAATAATATACCATATTTGTAAAATGGGACAGACGCGTATTGCATGCAAATCGAGATCAATGCACCACAGCACCGCCCGCGCTGCTTACGGAACAATTACAACTGTCGCCGTTCCAGACGGTGCATAATAATGTGAATAAAATACACTTATGTCTTCAATCGGTAACTTTTTCCATATATCTTTGTGCCTCGACAAATTTCTATCTATTGTTCTAAGCAAGGCACGAACAAACTGTCATCGTCAATGTAGCAATTGGTAAGACGTAACTCGTAAGCAGAGCACTCACACTCGGCCGCTGTCTAAGTGAAAACGAGTATAAAAGCAATGCAAATTGCAAACGCCGGCATTACCTGCAACCCTCTCGTGGAGTGAGCCGAGCGAACGTACTTACCACAATGAAATATCATGTGCGTAAATATTGTGTGCTTATTGTGATCGTGCGCCACAAACTAACAGTGATTTGAGATCTCTAATTAGTCGTGCAAGATTTCATCGAATTGATTTCAATAATCCAAAACGTGTTAAATATATTCATAATTATCTAAATAACTTTATAATACTTACATTATAGATAAGCAACCGAGCTACGCTAAGTGCTACTCTTCATGATTTATGGAATACGGCTTAAGTAGGAAGTTAATTTTGTTGCATAACATTCAAATGGGAGTTTCCTCACGGCATTACTTTACTAAACAAGTTTCCAGATAATGTCATTACAATGTATATCGTTAAATCTACATGCGGACTATTAAATAAATTAGCTAGAAAACTTCCGACAATACTAATCTATCAGATAATGGAAGGTGCAACTGTAAATAAAACTTATCGTTTCTTTTTTTAGATTTTCTTGGGTTTCCTTGCTGTGGTAACAGCCTACCCTGGGATCATCCATGAGCACATACCTCAAGCCGAGGAGCAGTACGATCATCAGGCATTGATCGGGGAATCCGGACATCACCATCAGATACAGCATGAGCATGCCAAGTCACACCAGTCTATCAAGTTCGAGCACTTCCACCCGGTGCCCGTGTACGTCAAGAAGGAGCACAGCCATCTCCTGAAGCATCCTCTCGAAAAGGGAACGAGCGAACAAAACTTGAAGCAGATTCACCCCGAGGCGCAGCACAACCACGGTGGCGGTCTGGTACTCGAGGACCACAGGCTCGACACCGAGCATCTCGCTGCCAGCCTCGGCCACGGCAGCTACGAGCAAGGCCTCGAGCACGGAGGATACCAATCATTGGGTGGATACGAAGGATCCGAAGGTTTGAAAGCCTACGCTGAACTCCAGCAGCCAGAGTCTGAAGGCCATTACTACCCTGAGCACAGCCAAGGTTTGTCCGGAGAGAGCTCTGAAGGATACAAATACGAAGGCTACAACTAAACGCATTGAATTTAAAAAATTTCAACGGGCATTTCCGTGGAGTCTGTCTCCACTATCTAAAATTATATTAGGTTAACGTCTTGCCTGTATACGTTGTATTAAGATAAAATCTAGTTGACGAACTGATATTTCGATCGTTTTAAGCTTTTGTGGTTTATAAGGCTTCGTAATTTCAACGCTAAGTACCTGATATAGATGTTAAACAGTGAATCGATGAGTGCATTTCCAGGCATTCCTGTTAAAATTTTGTTAAAGCTTTCGTATGTGGATATGTATGATAAAATTAAATTATGAATGGCATTAGTTACGCTTCTGGATGCTTCGATGGTAAATTCTGTCTATTATTGAACTGAATGTTTGTGTCTGATTGTTATTATGATCGAATTAATATTTGATTTTGTATTATTGTGACTTAAAGTATTGCTGCGTCCGAGTGTAATTGTGATATTAATAAAATGTTGAATTGAAATTAGTGACTTCATTTCTTCTTTCCTTAATAATCAGCAATGTATAATCATCTTTAGAAGATAATCATTGTAAATAATACAAAAACTCATTTTAAGAGAGATATCTTCAAAATTGAATTTAATGCTTTTTCTATGATAATGTCATAATGGATTTAATAATGAATAGTAATATAGTTGACCATCTAACCTACTTTGACTGCACAAAAAGCACCATTAACATGCAACTAGGAATGAAATTATCAAGTCTAGACGATTAATTAACTATTACGGAAGCAGTTACAATTTAAAACTAAAGAATCTAACGAGCCCATTTATTTTGCATACCACTTACAATAATCTGTATTGGTCAACTACAGCAATGTGTTGCAATAAACAAAACTGTTATTATTCACACTGGCAACATTAAATTATGTTATGCCAGCAGTAATTATGTACGCGGTTGGTTGAGCTTAGCAACTGAGGTGTATGTACTTATATAATTTAAGAATTCGATCGAATAATTGCAAGAGCGTTGCGTACCTGCCAATTATTAACGGCACTGCGTCTGTTGATTAATTAACAAATGCATTTTTTTGAGTTTAACGGCTGAAACAAATTGATTGATGTTATAAGATAACATGAAAAGTGAGTAACTTCATAAAGCGTAGCGCAGCGAAAATAAATGCGATAATTACTAGCCTATTTTTTTATCTATACTAATATTATAAACAAAGAAACTTTGTATATTTGTTTGTATTGAAATAACTCAAGAACTACTGGGCCGATTTCAAAAAATCTTTCATCATTAGAAAGCTACATTATCCGCGAGTAACATAGGCTATATTATTTAAGTTCACGCGGACGAAGTCGCGCACAACAGCTAATTATTTTATAAAATGGCAAACGAGCAAGCGGCCACCTGGATTCGCTGAAATTATAATTATTACATATATAAATTTAAACATCGAATATAAATATTGAATCTATTGTCATTTTAGCGACACAAAATAAAAAAAATAATATGATTGATTAATACTTTTTACAGTTTAATCAATCGAATTGACGTAACTTAAGTACGTTGTTTTTATTCGCTGTAGTTATTTCACGATTGGCAATCGTCATGATTGTTCCTAATTGAAGTGCAATTAGATTAAGTCACGACGGCATTGTACTACTTAAACAATTTTTACAACCAACTAAATGAGCTTTTGATTTCTTCATAATACTTATTCGGATAAGTTTCGCTTGGGACAACACAATTCTAAAATGTGTATCCAAATTCTTCATTTTTAGTTTTTCTTTACAGTTAAGCAAGACTTAAGTAATGTTATTTATAATTTAAATTAACACTGCCTGGTGATGAATTTAAATAAGTGTAAAAAAATCGTAGTTAAATGATAAAGCGTTTTATTCAGTCTATTTACCTCCATAGTAATCGTCGAAAGTGAGTAAAATCTAGACACAGTTGATTTCTTAGATTAGATGCAGAAACAGTACTTAATATCTCAAAAAAAACGATCCAAGCTCTTCATGCATAATCTGTGGTTTATAAAATGTAAGATTTGTGTTGCGTGGATTATAAAATATTGTTTGTAAAGCAAAAATGTTTACAGTAACTATAAATGGGGTTTTAATTTAGTTTTCTCATCACACTCAATGCGACTATTATCAAATAGATACGATCAGAATGGAAAATAGTGTTAGACGTGTGGTCACTTTCAGAGAACGCCGTCGGCAAAACTAATTTAATTTCTTAATATCATGTAACTATAGTGGTAATTTTTTTCTTAACTTGTATGTAAGAAAGAGATAAAAATATCTAAACCTAATGTCACCGATTTTAATTTGAATTTAATTTGAACTTTTATAAAACACTAGCTATTGTGCGCGACTTCGTCTGCGTGAAATTTATATAATATAGGCTATGTTACTCGGGGATAATGTAGGTTTCTAATGGTGAAAGAATTTTTGAAATCGGGAATGTAGTTTTGAGATATTTCTATAAATACAAAAAATCCAAAATACAAAGTTTCTATCTTTGTAATATTAGTATAGAGTATAGATATAGATTCAATTTAAATTTTTTGTGCAACTAACAGTTAACTGCTTTGACTATAAGTCTTCGGTACAAACATATGACGACAAACTACTTATTAGAATTATTAATATAAAAGGTTATTAATTTATTCAATTTGTAGGGCGTTGAATATAAAATGATGTCCGTAGGCGAGGAAAGGAATTAATTAATTGACTGTTACAATATTATACAAATTATATAAGTGGGACCAATACATTTTTGAAAGATCTAATCTTCACTTTCTGATCAAATATTCATTCAAAATTTTAATGTTGTGGGCGATCACAGCTTTCTAATGATATGCAAGTTTTGGATGACTTTAATAAGGTCAATTACGACACAATTAAACTCATAAAATTTTATTGTTTTCAACAAAGAAATAGTTAAGAAGATTTATATTATATCTGTTAAAACTCATGAATCTATGATTTGGCTGTAGGTAGATTATAATGAATTTGAAAAACTCCTATATAATTTAAAGAGCAATATAGTATAAAAGTCGTAAAAAAGTGTTTTTTTATTCTTCCCGTTATGTGTTTACGCCTTTGGGAATAAAATAGCAAATGGTATTTAAAAGTTGCCAAGATGTCTGAAGTACACACAATAGTAGTACAATATGAGTTTGTGACGAGAATAATTGGGATAAAGAGGAATACCGGGGCTTGTGTTAATAAAAGAAATATTGGTATAAAAAACAACGTATACTTAAATAACAGACATGCCCATGAATCACCATAAATTCAACAGAACACACAACAAATTTTATAAAAGAAACAACAACAATGATAACCTATTAAACGTTAATTAACTATTTGTCCCAGATGTGTCGGATGATGGTTATCCTCTCTGGCTGGCCTCTCTGGCGGGTTGGTACTTCTACTGTGACTTCCTTTCTGTTGTCAGAAGCTACGCGACGCTCCGGCGCAGAGGGTCGCTCAGTCGTTGTTGTTGTTGTTGTTGGTCTTCTAGTAGTCGTAGTTTTTGGTCTTTCGTTTTCAGTACGAGCAGGAGTTGCTGTTTTCTTAGCTTCCGCTTTTTTTGATTTGCCTGTTTGGGTAGCAATGGGTCTCAAAAATTCCAAAGGTACAGGGAAAGGATGAGGAACTTTCACTTCGAATGGCTCTGGGATCGGGACCAAGACGGGTGTAGGAACTTTAACGTGCTTGATTAAGGGAGATTGGCGTTGCCTTGCAACAGTGCCATCTTTGCGGATGATGTAAGGCAATCTGTTACCACGACCTTCCGCTCTTAAGTTGGCCCTTTGCTTTTCCAACTGAACTTTGCGGCGTTCCTCATTTTCAATTGCTTGTCTTTGGTCGTTATATCTTGCAGAGAATCGGAATCTGCCCAACGTGGTCTCAGCCTCTGGTCTCGGTTGCTCCGTGCTAGTCGTAGTCGTGGTTTGTTGTGAAGCCAATTGTTTCCTTAATTGAGAACGGTTCAACTCCAACAAACGAAGCCAACGTTCTCTGATTGGTTCTTCTTGAGGAGCCTTGGTCGTGCTCGGAGCTGGTTTCTCGGAGGCATCCTCGAAGGGAACAAGTCGGAATCGTTGCTGTTGCTCGGTCTCGGGTTGAGCTTCTTCTGTTTCCTCTTCGGCTTCTTCTTCCGACTCAGGCTGAGCTTGTTCAGTTTGTGTTTCAGTTTCGGGATAGTAACGTAAAAAGGCATAAGGATCTTCGGGAGATGGTACGAAATTCTTATCATCTTGTCTGAAAATCCAAGCAAACTGGGGGTCATCTTCGATTTGTTCCGAGGTCGGCTCTTCCACTGGTATGGCAGCCGCATCCTGATTTTCTTCCTCCTCAGGAGCTTGAGATTGTTCTAACTCTTCAGGGCTTAGCTCAAAGAGATCATCCTGTTCTGGTTGTTGCTCCTCAGCCTCTGCGACAGATTCTTCTGCGGGTTCAGCTTGCTCCGCTGGCTCGGCACTGATATAACCTTTACCTTCTTGGATAGCCTTAATTTGGCTTGGTGTAAGGTACACTACGACTTCTTTGGTGGCATACCTCTTCTGAGGATTTTGCACTGCTGGTGTCTTTTCGATAAATGTTTGTGGCCCGGGGTCTAACCGCTTGGATTGCACTACGACAATGGCGAGGGCCGCAAACATAAACCAACTCTGAAATACAAATATTTGGTATTATTTTAGAAACAATAAAAAAATATATAGCTCTCTTTTATTCATTTACTTTATAATGGTTAACAAACAATTTAATTATAAAAACTATAGACCATTAATAATTAGGCTCGAGGTGTTTTATGTTCAGAATTTAAAAATATATTTATGTGTTAAAATTAATCCACTTTGTTAACTGATAAAGTCGTATATTTTAATAAATTAAAACAGATTAACTCTTATCTGTTCACGTTTAGTTTGATTGGATTTTTATTAGTTGACCTCAAATTTATTGATTTTTATTTATTTCTTTCCACTTTAGTTAATATTTTTTTGTTAAATAAACTTACAAAGGAATTCATGGCGAGAAGGCACAAGTGGCTTTGGATGGCGCCGGGGGACGTCTGTGCCAAAATGAGGAATCGACATTAATTTTATACAAAACTCGAGTTTTCGAAACGATGTATAAATTTTGGATTCAAACCATAATTTTGAACAGGGCGTTGGCATCGGTTACGTTTTTTTGAATTAATTTAACTGTCTATGCAAATATGCATAGGTACTTTAATGCCCAAAACTGGGTTGAAGATTTCGAAAATTAAGAAAAACACAACTCTATTCAAAAGAAATAAATCTCAATTTTCGAAAACAATCACACCAAGCGCAGACGGGGTCAGCATTTAATTTTTAGATTTTTTTTTAAATATTTGCATATCTAGGTTTAAGACAGTATACCTTGGCTTTTCGAATTTCGCAATCTACAATAGTTAGTAGAGTTTTAAAATAAAAGCCCTAAGTACGTAAAATAATTCTGAAATTGGAAACAGTGCTAAGTTTCAGGCGCATCTGAAACCACAAAATACGAGAGAAGTTGTTAACAATTAAGTAGAAATGGATTAACTTTATCTTACGTTACTTCCAAATGTACACTTTTGGAGGTTTTTGTTTTACTTTTTTTTTAAGTGAACCAAAAGCTAGCCATCACGCCATAGCTAAGCAGGCTATAGCCGCTCAGTTAAAACTTACGTGAGTAAGGAAAACTGAGAACTGTAAAGTTTGAGTATGCAATTCTAATTGACGTGTGTACATCAGTTTTAACTGTACAGTTACAACACTGAACTTCCATAATCGGCTTTACTTATAACTCCAATCACAATAAATAAACCAAGGACTAAACTTGAAGGTAATAAGTTAAGTGATTATTGAAAAGGGAGGAGGGACATTATAGCCAAATTACCAAAGCTTTTATTTATTCTTGTATTTAAAGAAATTCTAATTCGATAAGTTATTTTGATCGATGAAGTAGGATCTAATACTTAGTTGTTACTTATAAATGTAATTCGATGCTCTGATCTTGTATTATCTACTGACAATACCAGTCGCATCTGCCATTCTACATTGCATAATTAGAGGAATACGGTAGTGAAAGTAGTATTTTTGATTTTTGTACATATTAATGATAGTAATTAACCGATTTGATAACCTTATTGGAAATACATTCGATATTTACTAGAGACGGCAACTTACTTTTCAGACACAACAAATTTTTACATTTATATATTTCACAACGAATATTTTCATGTTTTCACAAAGACTAGGAGCGTTTATGGATTGTGCAGTCAAACATGGACTTACGAGACCTGGAAAAGCGATAAACCTCTGTAAGCAAAAGTCCTTTGGTCCCGGCAAGCTACATCCATAAGAGAGAAACTCAGATTAGAGCGAAACCTCATTAAGCGAGACAAATATCGCGGTATCTTCAACTCTTACTTACAGATTCGGCTGTATATTTACAAACACTTTGAATAACTAACTTAATGTTAAAAAGGTTAAAGGTTTCGACCCATGATGGGCTACATTTTGCGCAACTCTCCGACTAGCGCGTATTTTGCGTGAATACACATATCTTTGAATTTCTTTGCCGATATGTTATCTTTACCATAAATATGTTTTGATTTAAATTATATGGAATGATTAATCAAGCCTTTACAATGCATTAGCATTTTATTGCATTCCAAATTAAGCATTAGCTGGTTCTTGGAACGCGGCATCGTCTAATATTTATGATGTTAACTATCGATTATATTAAATGTTATGCTTCTTATTTTAAACAAGTAAATAATGGTTTTAATAAAATATTTAGACTTAGCTCACGAGGTTACCGTCATATGGCGTATGAAATCGGCTACCATTATTCCTATAGTCGTATTGGTGCATGGACTAATAGCGAAGAGCTTCGACCAACATCTTAAGAAGCTCTCTCTCAACGGTTGGATTAAGGCCTCGATACAAAAGCAGTAATTTTGGAGATCGCACGTATAGTGACGAGGTTCCTTTCTCTGCAGCCCTGATCACTGGTTGCTTGAGTCACCGGATTCACTATTTTTTTTATAATATGTTTTATTTTTTTAATTGTAAATGTATTATATAATAAATATTTTAATAAAGATATACGAATTGTTTTAATAACAAACTTTAATAAAAAACTAACCTGCTTTTTGACAGATTTAATTAGAAATAGTGTAGTAAAGGTGTGAAATCAGTTGCGGAGGTTTTGAGTTTACCTAGAATAAAGCACACGAAAGTATTATGTGTCAAATAAGATATTCAAATCTACAAGTAAATTTTACTCCGTTATCTACCAAAAACGTAAAAAGAGAAAGATATAGAACTGGCTATAGCGTATACGATTAATGCCTCATACACACTAGGATAGTATTTTAGTCAAGTAGCAATTAACATTTATCCGAACAAAGGATTTT
>QDHC01001518.1:490652-528005 GCA_013186455.1 Papilio dardanus tibullus | reverse complement strand
GCTATGAACGTATTTCTCAATCAAGTACTAACTACCGTTTTGCTGAACTTCAATGTGTCCATAGATATCTACAACTCCAGTAGAGCCTATAGCATCTCTCTTTAGTTTTTCTTTATTTTTACAAGGAGCATTAAATGCGTTATTATCCGATAAGAATCCTTTGTAGTATTATAAGTAAAGTGCAAATAGTAAATAGTTTTATATACGAGGTAGTAAGTATGTATATTTTTAAACGTTCGATAAATAAGGTTTGCAGCTTTCTCAGATTCTTTATGTTAAAGACATTTCCTAGAGCTACGGGCATCTTAAAATCAAGCAATTTTGTATAGGTACTTAATCTATAAATTTCGACGATGGTATAAGTTTTAATTAAACATATTTTTTTTATTAAAAGAAGAGGCAACCGAGCGGCTGGATTACCGAGGTGATCTACGACGCCCATGGACATTTGCAACGATCGAGGAACCGCAAATGTGTAGTCGGACTTTAAGAAATAGATAGGCTCGCTTCTTGAGGGACCCTAAGTCGTATCGTTTTGGAAATACCGCTTAGGACGGACCATTCGACAACGCGTCAGTGCCGGGCAGAAAACTCCGCGAAAACATACTAATTAAAATTACTATAACAATGTACTTTTTTAGTATTTTCTTTTAGTTCCAAGCAAGTGTAACTGAAATTATAAAAGCATGTTGCTTCTATTTTATTTTACTACTAGCGACCCACCCCGGCTTCGCAAGGGGGGAAATATTGTTGGTATGGCTGTTATATACAATGTTCACAGTTTATCTGTAGTGTACTTGTTATTAGTTTTGCATCCGTGCGATGCCGGGGCGGGTCTCTAGTGTATTATACATGAAAACCTTCCTTATGAAACACTGTCTATTAAAAAAACTGCATCAAAATCCGTTGCATACTTTCAAAGATTCTAAACATAAATAGGGACAATCATAAAAAAAGCGTTATTGTTTTATACGAGTATTATGTAAGGATAAATACCATAATATTATATTTACACTTGGTAAATTAGCTTTCATTAATAAGTATGTTTTTGATACTTTTTTGTAGATTCTTTCCGTGTCACTTAAGCCACAGTTCATAAGAAATTAAACTATGCATTTATTTGTCGTTTTCACTTACATATATCTTAAATATGTATCAATACAGCGTCAGAGTACATTATGTAATTAAATGAAATAAATATGTCTTTGGATATTTTTTTATTAACGTAACATTCTATATTACTATTTACAAAGAAAAAGATATACACAATTCTTTGACCTAACTTAATGACTTAGTTATCACCCTACATTGCAGCCTCTCGATGAGCTTATGATGGCAAATATGTACAAATTGTTAGACTAGCAGGGAGGTATACAGTTATTGTTGAGGTACACTGGTCGCGCCGAAGACGTGCTGAGATTACCACTGAGACCAGCCGTGGCCGTGGCCGTGCCCGAGGCTGAGGCCATGACCGTGTCCGAGACTGAGACCATGGTCGTGTCCATGTCCATGGCTGATGTGCGCCTTGTGATGTACCGTCTTCACCACGGGAACTGGGTAGGTCTTGACGACATGCACGGGCACTTCCACTACCTTGACGATGGGTACTTCGACGATTTTCTCAATTGGCACGGGGTGGTCCACTGGAACCTTAACAACCCTCTCCACTGGAACTTTGACGATCTTTTCGACAGGGTAAGGCACTGGCTTGTCAACATTAACGTGTTGAATCTTAACAACTGGTACAGGTACGTTCCTGACGACGGGGACTTGGACAGGGTAAGGTTGAGGAACTGGTATCTGAACTTGCTGAGGAACAGGCACGGGCACTGGCTGAGGTACTCTGTGTGTGACTTCACGCACGACCTGGTAAGGTTCATCGCGCACTCGGTATTGAGTGGGTGCTCCGTTGCTGTTGGCGAGACCGTGAATCTCATTGATGACTGGAGCCTTGGGTCCAGGGGGTGGAGCACCACCGCCTAAGTTCAGAGGTCCAGCCAAAGGTACTCCAGGTCCGCTTAATGATGAGCCAAATGATGTGCCAAAAGATCCACCGACTGGTCCACCAAAGCTGGCACCGGAAGGCCCAGTAAAAGGTACTCCCACTGGTCCACTTATTCCGGCACCGGGCAGGGTCGCGGCGGAGAGAACAGGGCCGGCGTTACCGGATGCATCAAATCCGGCACCATGAGAGTCGACATTTAGGCCACCGCTGAGGAAGCCGTTTCCAGAGAATGTGGCTGAAGGCAGAGAACCCGATGGGAAGCTGCTCGGCGAGAAGCTCGAGGCGATGGTGTGAGAAGGCGGCGGCGGCACTGCAAGCCCGCCGTGACCTCCGTGTAGGAGACCAGCATTACTGCTACTAAGTAAGATTGCTAAAAACGCCAATTTTGTCTGGAAATAAAATGGAAATATTGTAAATTTAAGTTTTTCATTTTAACTTATTTTATTTTTATCGCAATAATTGTCAACTCACAAAAGTAGCCATTTTGTTTAGCTAATCGCTGGCTACACAACTTTGTCTGTGCCTTCACCAACAAGCGAAGCTCGTTTGTGCGGTTTCGGCCTTTTCGTTCATATTTATATCACGGTGTAGTTACACTGATACGAAGCGCTCCGAGACAACGAACTGGTTATTCGTTCGTCTCTCTTTTCTCACGAATATTCTGAATTAAATTTAATATAAGTTACTTAACCGACGGTCCAATAAAGACTTAAGGCTCATCACTAATGTAAATGAAGTGGGTTTGATGTCCAAATTGATTAATTTAAATTGAAAATACGTGACTTTATTTTAATCTTCATACTTTCTATTACTATATTCTATTTGTTCTTTGTTCATATCTCTTGATCTAGAATCGATTTTTTGGTCAAAATAATTCGATGGAGGGAGAGATAGCTCCACACACTAACGTTGATAAAACATGCATATGTGAAGGAACTTCCCGAATTGCAAAAATAAGATAGTCACCTTTGTTTCTATTGTGATGGCTTTTAGGTACAAAGTTGTATACTATTTCCAAACATATGTAAATATGCTATTTTAGTTTTCACACACGAAGCCTATAACCTAATTTCAGTAATCATTCTGTTTTACAACTTTATAAATATTAATGTGTGATCGTGTACATAAATTAGTAATTGCGAAATAATAATCCATTGATCATAGTGTGACACGCAAGATGTTAAATGATGCTTCTGTGATGGAGTAACAGAAAAACTGTTTCGTTTTACATTTAATCATTCATCTGGGATATGCGATAGAGACGTAGCAAGAAAGCGAAACACACGCAAGTTAAGAATTGCAAGTAATGAACTTATGCGATGTAATTAAATAATGAAAAGTAAAACTTTGCACTTTAAAAGGAAAACAAACATAAATAAAGGAAGGATATCTTTATCGTATGACCAGAGGTAGGATATTTTGTTTAATTTACTTTTAAAACCAGAAATTATATGTAGGTATATAGTACAGTATGTACGTAGCTAGATTTCTTCCAGTAAATTAAGGAATAAAAAAATATTTTACTTTACATTTTTTCGTATGTGTGAAACTTTATAGTATCTCGATTAGTTCAATTTATTTAATTTGTTAATTAAAGTAAATAAAAATAAATTTCATGTTAAGTTTTCTTTTATTTTCTCTTATTTAAAAATATTAATAAATTAGAACATCTTTAAGACTTATCACGTAAATAAGTTTTTTTTTAATATTACACACTAAATAGAAATGTTAAAGTATTTACAATAATTTTAGTATTTAAATAACATAAGATTAAATTATCACTTACACTATTTTATCCAATCTATTTTTAAATAATTTTATAGACGTCTACCAAAATGCTTATCTTTATTATTTACATGAAATAAAATTAGATTCTAAAATAAATGCCATTTTGGTTACTAAAAATAACTTACATGCATATGATAATATGATATGAAACTGTGCGTCTTAGTATTTTGTTATTTTTTTAAGAAAAAGCTTTAATGTTACAACTTACGAACTAATTTTACTTATAGAGAAGTATTAACTGTCCGAGATTTGTGTGTTATCAGATTTTTCTTCAGCCTGAGACGATCGTACAAGAATAGGTACATTTTCCTCTGAATCATCATGACTATCTTCTTCAAACATAGGCTCGCGCTTAACAATACGTGACATTTTATATTTGTTAATACGTTGCCTACGGTTGTTGTCGAATTTGTTCCGAGCTCTACCTTTTGAACCACGAACTGGCGGCGGTTTCAATAAAGGATAAGGCTCTCCGATGAGTATCTTAGGGTTTTTCCTGAACGTAGACCGATCGTGTAATAAAGGATTTGAATTTCTATATCTGCTACTCATTATTCTATAATTTGGATTCAATTTTGGTTTGTCATCTCCAACTTCAAGTGGAAAATCAACATTGTTAGATGCTTCCATGTCCGACTCTAAGGCCTCTCTGTTCTCTGGTTCCAAGTCATCTTGTTCCATCACAGCGCCTATCGGATGATTATGCGTGGAATCTGTAATAGGTATTAGAGTTTCTGCTTCCTCTTGACTTCGTGAATATTTTACGCCTTGATACGGAGAGCGATTACCGGTATGTAATTCAAAAAAAGGACTACCATGGCTGCCTAAGACGTTACTTAAAACTGAGTATTGACCTGCATTATCATTTTGTGCTAGAAATTGATTTAATTGTGTCATATCCCATCTTACTGGACTTGGCTGATTAACTTGATTGCGAAAAGATGGGCTTACATCACTTGCTTTTCCTTTTAAATATTCGTTAGCCATTGACAGATCCATTATAGTTGCCAGTAGTGTTTGGGGGGCGTTAAATTGTTCAGAATTCATTTCGATTTGTTTGTCCCGTAATATTTTCTTAAGAATACTTGTGGCGATATCTATCTGGTGAGAATTGATGTTTTGATTAAGTAATAAAGGTGCAACTGTATGAATATTGTCTTGGTTGGCACCAGTTTGTAAGGGCGAATATTGCATATTTTTTATACCTTGCAACCAATATGGAATATCATTTAACTTCAAGCTACTATCGGAAGATCCTTGATTTTGGGAACTTTGTACGGGTTGTTCTTGTATATTGCTTACAAGCTGGCGTCCTGAATTCGGTTGGCCTAAGTTATTAAAAGACAATTTTAAGTCAGGTTTATAAAATACACTGTTAGGATTGGCCACTGGTTCATACTTTTTAAGATTGTCATAACTAGGTTCCAGCCTTTTTGTGCTGTCCGATGAAAAAAAATCGTTGCCTTTTATTCTATAATTTTCAGAATATGGTTTCAAGAATTGTTTTACATTTTCATTGATCTCTTTACTGTAGTTTGATGACAAATATTTATTGTTTGAATCCAATGCACCGCCCACTTGTTGTCTTGATTCAACATTAGGCATAATATTTGCTCCGTGGATTTTGACGAAATTTTGTAAATCGTTCTCTTGATCAAACGGTTGTTTTACTTTGTTGTCAAATATGTTTTCTCTAGAATTTTGATAGTGGGATAATTGGTTTATCAGATCGGTATGTCCATTGAAGTTTGTGTTGTCATTTGTCAAGCTCTTTTGGTTGCTATTAGTAATCATGTAATTACCCGGATCAGCATTCGTCAAAAGGTTTTGCGGATACCGCGCATTTGAAATATAATTATTATAATAAGTCTCTTGTTGACTTTTCATGTTTTCTTGAGCTTTGGCTGCCGCTTTAGCAAATTCTTGTGCATCCACGGTCTCAGTTTTGAATCTCGATTTTTGCTCATAATCATGATTTTTACTATTGTCCAATTGACGATAAGAAAAACTTAAGGAACTGCCATCAGTTTGATAGTTAGTTTGTTGATTTGGATAGTTTATTGGCAAATTAACGTCGTAATTTACTAATGGTTTTCTACCTTCTAATTTCCATCCATAATCGCCGTGGGAATAGACATCTTCTTGTTTGTTTTGTTGTTCTATTTCTTTTTCACGGTTTTTGAGCCCAGCGTATGTTTTGTAATCGGGTTGAACGATGCTTAGAACTACATTATTTGCTGAAGACATACTGCCGATTTGGTTTACATCATTACTCAGATTGTCTGTATTAGAATATTGCTGAGTGTCTTGGTAATTACCCTGTATGTTTTGTTGGGATGCGTGCGTGTATTCAGATCTTGAGTTTGGCAAACTGTTTACGCTGAAATGCATAGAATTTTGCCAATTATCGCGACTAGTATCAGGATAAATAGACGATACTGAAATCTGCGTGGTTGATGGAACTTCGTTTTGATACTGTTGCTGCATGCTTGGAAATTTGAACCCGTTGGCAGAGTTATCAAAGTGATTTACATAAAGGTTTTGATTTGCATCTCTGTAGTTTGTTCCATAATGATATAAATCTCTATCTACGCTTAAAGAATGCCTATTACCATTATTAATGGTGGGTGTTCCGGTTGGGATGTTTGATAATGTAGTGGAAATGTATGATTGTGAATTTGAGGGACTAGATGAAAATACTGGCGAAGAACTTGAAACATAGCTGCTAGATGGTGTACCAATATATTGGTTATTGGGTGAACTTGTTGACAAATATAATGTTACAGACGAGGGCGTGCTTTGTATTGCTTCTATACCAAAACTGTGTGCGTTATGGTATTGATAACTGTTCAAATTATTATTATAAAACTGAGGTGAATATTTAGGTTCCGATTGTGGTGTTAAATTATTTTGTTGGTTTACGTTGTTATAATTGGAAGAAACGGTGGAATATTGGTACTGGGGTTGTGGGGTTGCTGTATATCCAAATGTAGGAGATGGGGTTGATATTTGGACAGGCTGTAGTTGCGGTTGCTGTTGTTGGTTGTATTGACTTTCTGATCTCATCTGTTGGAGGAATTCTTCTGGTGGTAATGTATACTGCATTCCTGCGTACAGGTTACTAGCTCCGGTTTCACTGTCCTGTGAACCGATGTTTACTTTTCGTCTACTTTCATCTTCATCTGGATGGTGAAATGGGTTTTTTATTCGATAGATTTTTCTATTAGTTCTGCCCCTGTCCGCTCGTTCGTAGTCAGAAAAGTTGTTGTCATTATCAACTAGTTGATGTGGAGCGTTAACAGAACTAAAAGATAAACTCTTAGGCTCATTTTGGATGACATTAGTGAAACTGGAGTTTGTTTCAACTTCTCCGCTTTGTGATAAATGCTTCAAGTGTATTTTGCTTTGATCAGAATATCCATTTTGGCATAGCACGTTCTCGAAAACCAAAAAGGCAGCTAGTATCCAAATCTGGAATAAAAAACATCGTCAATAGTACGTATTTCAAGTATCAGTATCAATAATTTAGTGTCAGTGCGAATATATTGCAATGACAACATAGTGTCAAAGGTCGGTGCGACTCACAATTATCAATGCTCTTAACCTTAGGAGGCGACAACTTTCCTTGCCCTTTAGCTATCGCTCCTTTCTCTTAACTTCCTCGCGACTTAAGGGAAAGTTCAAGGAACACTCGATTATTATATGCAAACAAAACCTATTACTATGAACTTTAATGCGTTTGAAAAAAAAAAGAAAAATTAATTTTGTAAATATTAAATATTTCTGACAGCGTTAGTTAAATATGTATATTAATTTAGGTAACCGTTCAAAATAAGGAAGAATCAACAAAATATTAACTAAGTTGCACTATCAAAATTGGATAAATATTTGCCTCAAATTATCTAATACTAATTCTAAACCATCTGGCGATGAACAGATGTTACCATTGCATAATATCTCATTTGACAAAAAGGCGTGGATTTTTTTTAACAAAATGATGAACAGAAATCTATACTGTTCTTATGATTAATAACTAAACTATATCCTTAAGTTACATAACATTAAGTTTACTCGGTCGATATGCATTTTCTAAAACAATGTTTCGCAATAAGCGAGTGTTCACACTCTTGTTTTCATAATAATCCCTATGACTCATAGATAAAGCTTAATCGGGACTTATATAATTTGTTTTTAAATAATTGCACTAAGCTTCCTGGTTTCGACTTTAATCTTGATAATAAAATATATTCTCTATTTAAACGACTTCCAAGAGGGGATATAAAGTTATTTTTGGCTAATCATTGTAGCTGTTTTGATCCTACTTCGTGGTAATATCTACTTAGATAAATTCAAGTTTAAGGAAACGATATACATTTAGTGATCTCAATTCTAGATATTAACTGACATTCGACATTATAAACGGGATACCAAAGAAAGTATTTATAGGTTTCAGATATGACTTGTTCAAATTTGAAATCCGTCCAACTATGTTTCGTTCTCGAATAAAAGCAAACATCGGAACAACCACTCAACTGACCTTAATTCTTAGTACAAATATCTGTATTACGTGTTACTGATAGTGAAAATATAAATAAAAACCAGTTGGTCGCGTAAACCCAAGTAATGTAAACATGGAAGTTAATTTGCATAGACCAGTTCTACATAAAGTGGAACGGAAATATTTTGGAATTATGTAATATATAAAATTTATGGCATTACACTCAATTGGGTCATTGGTCACGTAAGATAAGAGAAAGTGACCCCGGGTTGACCGCATTAGTTTAATGCTTGTTTAAGTCATCCTTGTTAACTTAGTTATTGTAGATTTAAGGTGATGACTTATAACGCAAATAGTACTGCGAATAGGTTGGTTCTTCAACATATTTATACTCCCAAGTTATAACTGTAAAAATATGAAGTAGCACTATTCTTTATGGATCGTTAACTATAATGTTCCTATAAACACATTAATGCGATACGAGGCGTTATCGACCACATAATAATATATAGTAAACTGAAAATATTATTAAAGATAAGTCAATTTGGGTGTAATAATACTTGTGCATTTTTATTCGTAATTCATAATGCAGTTTCACGGTCACTTTAAAGTACATTGAACTCAACTAACGAGTGATGAATCAGTATCACTTACAGGGAGACATCGACACCTGTACTATAATACGCTATAAATTATACGCAATCACTTAGAATCTTTGTTTAGTGTTAACTGAGAGCTCATCACGAATATATTCTAAACGTAACTAAGACAGTACTATGAGATTAGTTGTAATTTACGCCCGGTAGGGGCGGTGCTAAAATATAATACTTTTTTTTAAATTTCTGGAACATTTTTTTTAGGAATTTATAAAAATGAGCAGGGTGTTTTCCATTGGGCCCATTTGGCCAAAGAAAAACGCTCAAAAACAGTAACCATTATTTTCTCTATTGTTATTTGAAGAATATAATCGGGATGGTATTACACCGGTGCTAGGACAGTGGTTACTCGCTTTTACATCATATACAGTACAATTTATTACGTGAACACTCTGTTCACTTTCCTGTTCACTTAAGGCGGGAAATATTTCGTTGAAAAATTATACCTTAATAATATTAACTTATTCGAAAGTGATATCAACTAACGAATTCTAATAAATTCCATCTTGATTTCTCTTAAGGATTGGTTATTTTAATAAGTTAAGAGACTATATCGCTAACAGTATATATTACCAGGTTAAAAATATATAAAAGAAAAGGTTTACGTCAGTGAAATTTGATCTACTACATGATTATCATATCCTTTTAATTAAAATCAATTTAATTTATCTATATGATATGTAAATGAGAATATATGAAATTAAGTGTAATACACTAAATTATTAAATTAAAAAAACAAGTTATGCAGCAGCATAATAATTACGTTTTCTATCTTACTGTGACAATAGCTGAATGCAATTACAACATAATTGACTCTCGCTTCTTAATTAATTTCCTAATAATGAAGTGAGAGTCGTAAGATTAATTAATAATTTTAATTGTTTTATATTAAGAAACTATTCAAATACCTCATGTTGGATAAGATTAAAGTTGGATTCTATTACATGTTTGTTCAAAATATATGTCAATTTAAGACTTATCAAGTCGACTTGATATTTCCGCGGGTCTATAAAACCAAATATAATCCAACCTGTTTTATATTTCTTATTATTATATTCATACATGTTGTTGATTACTTACCGATTTAATTACGAACTTCATATTAACGGGTTAACACTGATCACAATTAACAAATTACCACATAACAAACACAATCTCACACCATAGTCCTAACAATAAGGGTTGCCTATGGTCGTTGAGCGTTGCGTGGTGAAATGAAGTTCAAGGCTAGTCTGCACCAGGTTTATATACGGGAGTAGCGGACCGTTAATACATCTATGTGTGCTACAATAACTGCATATTGCATACTGCACGCTTAGAATGCATTCACACGAACGCTTTTTTAACGCGCGCTAAAAAACGATTAGAACAAATGTATATCCATGTATCTGTTCACACGGCTGCGCTTTTGAATGTCGATCGTAGTGTTGCATTTTTAGCGTTGAACGAAGCAAGAGTGATTTTAGTGTTAGTAATTAAAAAAGCGTTCGTGTGAATGTAGGCTTACGATCCGTACGTTACTCTCGGGATAATTGTTCTTGAACGATCTCGCAGATACGTTGCATTATTTAACTTTAATGTAATTGAATAATAATACAAAGGTAGAGGAAGCCCAAACTATAGAATTGGATGGTAAATTCATTGATAAAAAATGTCGTTTATCATTATCATATTTATAATTTGAAACTCTTGACTATTTAAGCAATGTAGGCCGGCACATTGTGTAATATTGCGAAATGAAAGTTTCCACAAGGTGCTGTTTTCATATATCTTCATTAACATAAGTGTCATGGTAACTTGGAGGTCACACGTTCACTCATCAATAATGTGGAACTACTGCTGTTCAAACGAACGATTTATGTTAGTTAAAAATATAGGAGGAATTAAGAAAATTATAAAACTTATTTTACGAAGTCAAGCGCAAGTTTTCTAACTTTATGAACTATGCAAATATATTACTATAGTATAATATTAAAGAAAGCTCGATAAATATCTAACTTGACCTATTCGACAATATAACCCTTTGCCCGCTATCGACTCGCTACGTTAAAGAGAGTTCGTGTGAGCGAGCGTTCTGAGGGTTATCCGATGTAACAAGAACCGCCTTTACCCATTGCTCATTAGTTATGCCGTATGTTTATTATTGCTTAGATCATAATTACACGTTTTCACAATACGAAAAGCGGTGATAGCCAACACCGCTACTAGCTATCTCCTAGACAAAAAATAAAAACATTTAATTTCGAAAAGGATAATTAATAAATTATAGTTAATTTATTATTGATACAAAAATATTATTTCTTGACAAAAAAAATGCCAAAAAATGCTTATGTAACTTAAAAAAAAATCTATGTACAAATAATAGTATTAACAAACATTAACGCATTTACTCAAGTAATCTTTAAATTATATTAAATATGTATGAGGAAGTACAATTAACACACTATCGCTCAAACAACTTTCAAATTACCTTAAAGTACAACTTTCTTTCTATAATTTCAAACTAATTGTCTCGAAGGCAGTATATCAAGTATAGGCAAAGTACTTCCTTATCTACAAAGCTATGTTTATCTCTACAATCAAGTGACGCCTTGAAGGCAAACGGACGTATACCATCTTGTTTATTAGATTGCCAGCCCAGTATGGCTTCGAGCGAAGCGATTGTGAACATTAACGCCAATGGAAAATGTCAATGAAATTGTAACAACTAATAACACTTAATTCTAAATGGTAGTTTGCATTTTTAAGATACGATAAAATTGCTACCGTATTTTATAAGTTTCTACCTTAAGATATAGGGTTTTTCGCTGTAATTGATAAAGGAAGATCATTATAACCTATTATTAAAAACACCGAATTAAATAAATGCCCTTATTTAATATGCAATGTCAATCTGTTTATAAAGGATGGATGCGCCTTTCTCTTTCCGTACGCACTATGACACCGTGTGAAAGCTCACGAGAAACGCACAAAAATCGTAGGCGCTTTTCTCTGTTTATTAAGCTAACGTCGATCGTTCGTTTTTAAATCAATAGTGTCAACGTGCCTACTTTGTCTATTTAAAAAAATCTTCTAATTGCATATTAATTAAAAGTTAACCTTTATTGCTACAACATGACAGCGATTAGAAATAATGTAGAACAAAACTGTGTACTTCGTAACTTCAACAGAGAAGTATCTCCTACAACCAATACCGTTGTTTAGCGCCTGTGAACTTTTAAATGCAAATTTCTTATCATTCTTTGGTGCAACGAACTATTAATACCAGTGTGTAGAGTTAATTGTTCATTCACTAGCCGTCGCCCTCGACTTCGTATGCATGAGATGAAAACTATCCTACACGCTACGGGGAATTGAAATAGATTCAGAAAAGTTCTTATACATTTATCTGTGATTTATTATACTTATTCCTCTAAGGAACAGAAATATTTTCAATGGCAATGGTTGCCAAAATTGGCCTCTCTCTTAGACACTGCAGTGGATATTTCTAAAGGAATTTATTTGTGGGGTATACTCTGCACTGCACTCTCGCTGCACGTCTTTTTTATTTTTTTGCCATTATTTTAATTCATTCTTCTTCTCTCTTCCTTTCGTCTTTCATCATGTCTTGTTTTTATATGTTTAAATATAATTTATTTTGTATAAATCTTTTATAAAATGTTTTTCTTATTAAATTCATTTTTCGCGCAATCATGTATCACTACTTCATATCCATCATCCATACTTCAGCAGCCGTCAGCCGTCATTTCTGAATTTACCTCTTTTTAGCATATATTCTTCCACACAATCTATCCATACTTTCTTTGGCCTTCCTCTACCTTTGTATATATATTTATACGTAGAAGTATGTCGCAGACAACGCTGTACGAACTCTGGCTAAGAATTTAAGCATTTTAGTGATATAGATTATGTAGGTATTGATGACCAATTTCTGGTGAAGTGAAATGAAAATAGGAACACATTTATTTTCAACAATTTATTTTAAATCTTACAATTTTCGTTCTTACTTTTAATTATTGCACATCAACAGCTACATTCCTTTTAAATTTGTAGCTTCATAAATAAATAATATTGATTTTTTTATTAGGACACAACAATAAACACACGTATTTAATCATCTTTGATAAAAATACTAATTTAACTGTTCTTAAAGTACACCTCAGACGACATTTACTAAACTACAATAATACAAAACTTGCACTAATAACACTGACTCCTATATACAATGAATCTTATTTTAAAATTGCTATTTTCTTACGACGATTTTTTCTTGTCATTTGATTTCTTTATTTGTGATGAAATCGATGATCCTTCAGCTTTACTATCGGGCCTTGCCATACGTTTAGGATAATTATGATAATTTCTAGTATAAGAACTAGATTTATGTTTATTAGATGGTGCTATATAATAATTACCACTGTATTTAGAATTTTCGTCAGAATTATAATCTTGATTGTAATATCCTACTTTAGCGTAGTGCATTGGCATTGAATTAACGTAAGTGACTTTCTCATCTTGACTTTTCAGTACAGTTTGTGGTACCATTATTCTATATCGAGATTGGTATTTCGACGATGGCACAGGAGTGACGTAGCTGACTGTTTGGACAGCCGCAGTGTTCGGTCTTTTAGGTTGTTTGTAAGTAAATGGTAGAACAGTTGCAATAGTATGATCTTTACTTGAATAACTTTCAGGGACTACGTATGAATTACCTACTGACTCTTCCCTGGGTTTTGGATAATCGTAACCTTGGGTTGCACTCACATCTGAATAGGTTTGTTCCTCTTGCTCTGTGTGTTGAACATGTGATGGATATGAATTTATTGTTTCTGTAGGTTCAATTTGTTTTTGCGCGTAATATCCTGCGCTCTGAGAAGACGTGTAGTCTGATAAAACTTGGCTAGAATAGTCTTGGGTTAAGCTTTGTTGAGGACTGTATGCTTCTTGACTTTCCTTAGAGAAATCGTATTGAGGTGTTTCGATGTTGGAATTGTCTGCTTGTTGGGTAGAGTGAGATGCTGTATTACTATCATACTGAACTGAAATGACCTTGCTATCATAATTTGCTGAATATTGAGGAGATCCATAATCAGTATTACTAATTGTATCGGCAGATGGCGTGGCTAATGACGCGTGATCACTTTGTTGTTCATACGATGCCACTGTTGATACCTGAGGCTCCTTTTGAAGTGATTGCCCATAGTAAGCTTGTGTGTGAGCTGAGGTTTGGGGTACATATTGGTATCGGTACTCATATTTAGGTTGCTGAACGGGTCGTCTGTACTGAGATTGAATTCGGGAGCTATAATATTTTGGTCTACCAAAGCTTGAAGGATATTTAGCCATTACTGGTTTCACGGCAGAATACTGTACACCGGAATAATCAGATTGAGTATACGATGGTTGTACGTGAGGGTTTGAATATTGTTGTGGCTCGGCACTGTACGTAGATGATACTGTAGGTGTAATGGAAGTTGAAAGTTGAGGATTTTGATACGCCATCACTTGAGGTGCAGAATTATAGCCACTTTTCTTAAAATACTGATTGACCAGATCTTGAAGGTTGACATTGTTTAGGTAGTGCGAGAGAGGGTAATTACTGGGCAAGTTTGCATACAATTCTGCAGTTGGATTTTTTATATAAGAACTTGGTATTCTTAGCACTAATACTGGTACGACTGGTTTATTTTGATCTAAACCGTTCGTGTTTAAATGATCCTGATTCAAACCGACATTTTGGTAATGAGGATTAGTTAAAAGCTGTTTGGGGTCAACAAAGTAATTTGACATTAAGCTTGGGAATTGGCCGCTTAAACCCGATAGCCCTTGACCATTATATGTCGTGTACAGAGTCGACGGAAATGTTGTTGTCGTTTCTTTTTGTTGGTAAACTGGGGAATGTTCCACTGGTTTTGAATTAACATTGTAACGCTCGTCTTTCACTGATACTAATTCAAAAGCCTGCGATGGTTGGATCTCTACGCTTGTTGCGTGATGATGTCCTGGTGATTGTTGTGAATATTCAGCACTATGTCCAGTATATTCTTCAGATGTATCTTGTTGCGAGTAAGGGTAAATCATAAATTTACCTTCTTCTTGCTTTGGTTTTCCGAAATAAGTATACGTGTATCCTTCGTTTGTACGATAACCATAACCGAGGTTTGCATCAATGGTTCTTTTTCCTTTAGTCGAGGAATCTGTATCGTTAACAATTTCAATAGCAATAACAGCTGGTAATGAAGTTTTCTCTGTTTTATTTTCTGATACTTTATCATCTGTAGTATTTAATACTTCGACAGGAACCTGAGGTTTAATGCCAAACTTTTCTTCGACTTCTCTTAAAAATTTCTTCTCATCGTTAGTTAAAGTTGATCCTGATTTCTTATCTTTGTCTGAATCTTCGGGTTTGTATTTTTTTGGGTCGGGTTCCGAAGCCACTCTTGTTAAGACAGCACACACCAATATCTGAAATTTAATTACATAAATGTATTAAATAAATGTAAATATGTATATATTCCCAAAGAATGTTGTTTTTGTAGGATATCATTAAGTAATATTTCCTGTCTTTTTGGTTTTACATAAGTAATATTCAATAAGAACTTATAATTGCGTCAATTTTATTACATAAATGTATTTACATTTAATAACGGAAAAGTTTATGTAGTTTTCTTGCGATTGCATAAGATAAATGTATTGAAATAATTTTACAACTGATAGTTAAACAATATTTCATAAAAAATGTTAATATAATATTTATGTTCTATTATTTTAAGCCTATTCGCTAGTTCTAAACCTGCCGAATAATTTGATCAAAACCATGTCATGGCAACAAAAGAGAGTATAAAAAACGAAGCAATACAAAAGCTACGTGTGTTATTTTAAAAGCAATCCAAAACAATATTGAACTTAAGTAACATAAATCAAACAGCACGTGCGGTATCGGACATTTATAGCCTATCTGTTGTGAATCACGATTTGAATGAGCACATTATCTTATAGTACAATCATTTTGTTATATAAGTACAATTTTCTCTATGAATAAAACCCGTGACACAGTTTTGGTAAACATAGAGATTTTGCTAAGCTTTATGTTAAGTCTCTTATTTTGAAATATCTTATGAAACAAGTAAATACTTAAACATTTTGCTTTAAAGTGAAAACTTTATTTTCCTCTTCCGTCACTTTAAATGACCCCTGTGATGTTCACTATAAGAACTATGCGCTACATAATAAATATGTAGGAGTTTGCAGTATTACGCAAAAATCTCCATACAGCAGCGGCAGTTATTTATTGAAAATTAAGGATAATTTAATGCTCACGGATGTTAGTTGTCGAATATAATTTAAGCATCGAATGATAAATTGCATAAATTTTAATAGTAATAAAGAAATCAATTTGGTTTCGTTGAATCGTTACTTTCTTCTGTCGTTACATTTAATTTATTAGCATGTTAAAAATTATAACCTTACTTGTTTCTTTTTATTATCTTTTTTATGGAAACAGTTTTTTTCTGAGTTAAATTGCTCGTTGATTTCTTATTTTATTATTATAAGATTATAATATTAATAAAATGTGAAGGAATAAAACACTTTTATAATAATCAATATGTAAACAATTAAGACAGCAAATTAAAGGTAACTCAGTATTTTGAAGCAGAGAATGAATAATATTGATGTGTCATGTGCATGACCAAATAGTAAGTGGCCTAAATTCCAGACAATGCCCTACATCTGTTGCAAATTTCATCAAGACCGATTTAGCTGTTCTGGAGATATAATTACGAGTAAGTTAACATCGTGTTCTCACAATAGATTTTTTTATAACTGTAGTTGTAGTAAAATAATACATTAAATGTAATAATAAATGTTACAAACATGTGCAACTTGAACATTACGTGCGCGTCGGTGTAATGTGAGATGAAAGTGAGCATTAACGGATTAAAACGACACAGAACGAAATAGAAAGTACATCGGAGTCGAGTCCAGGCGGGAATTGCGACATCGGCACGATGTTTCCTGTACGTAATTTATAGGATAAATGCAATTTGAATATTTACATTTTTAGTAACTTTAGGACAGGAAACGATTTGAGCGAATTAGTTATTTAATACAAATAGTGGCGCAGCTTTTCTAAAATTGATATATAAATCGCTTTATGCATTGCGCTTTGTACATTTTTAAACGAGCTGTTGGTTGCAACTTCTTCCGCGTGGAATTAGGAAATACAGCCTATGTTATTCCTTAATAATTAAGCTAATTAATGGTAAACTGTCTGAACCGACCCAGTCTTTTTAGATTGTTTCAATACATACATAAAAACAACTGTTTTATCTTTTTAATATCAGTAAAAGGTTAAAGGTTTTGACCCATGATGGGCTCCATTTTCCGCAACTCCACGACTAGCGCGTATTTTAAGTGAATACACATATCTTATAATATCAGTATAGATTCCATCTAATTGCTTTTATTTGAACTCCATAAAGCCAACTATATCATTTATGGACCCTTACTTCGTTGAATAAGAAAGGTAAGCCCAAAATCGCTCCTTTTAAATTCTTTGAGTTTGAAGATGACTTCGTTGCATATGTTGAATTGGGTTAAAGATTATACAAACTAGGCTTCCGTATTCTTAAGGATTGAACTCGTTTAACTATGTGAAGATTTCCTCATTATTTCACATTCAAATGTCAATTTAACACTATACAACAACATTAACGATATGTTATATAACACATATTGCATAGGGTTATCATTACTGACCACTGATATGCAATTACAACGGCTCTCAAAAAATACGATTGCAAAAGATATATTGAGAGGCACTTGTTTCTGTTCTTGTTAACGGACTAGAAAAACATCTGAAGCACGATTTAAGGACGCAATACTAATTTAATGAATACAATTTGTGCTGCGATGATGCACGAATTTGTTTATTTATATGTCATTTAAGTATATTGAGTAAATATAAATGACTTTATTTAAGTAGTTACATATTAATAAGGTATATTAAGTTGTTTAGATTCAGCTTTAAGTCAGATAAAAAATAAGTTAATTTTTAAATGGGACCTAAAGTTTTTCCGTCCTACATTTAGAAAAATAGTATATTTATAAAATCAAAAAGGTTGTAAATAATTAAATCTAACAAAAAATAATAAGAAGGTGCAAATTGCAAATTTGAATATTAGCACAGTCAGTGAATGGCGTAATGTAAATCATTTTAATTTTATGCTATTAAGTAAACTTCTTACAGCATGCATCGCAATATATTACCAGCTCATAAATAATTAATTAAAGGAAATTTACGCTGAAACTACAATAAAGACGCATAAGAATAATTAGATTACAATGTATAACTTGTATTTAAATTATATAAAGATGCAATAGGCCAATGACTGCTAAAATAATAGGGGAGGGGACGCATAAGAAGAGGAATTATACTTTTGCTGTGCGTCTCCTCTTCCATAGAATAAGCGTAGGCAATGCATCTGCAATTGCAGATGTCTATGGGCAGCGGTCGCTTCGCTATTTCAGCAAATCCAGGTGGCCGCTTGCTCGTTTGCCACTTCATAATTTAAAAAAAAAATCTTTTATTTCACCAAAAAAATTGCTGTTATCCAGCATTTTATAAAATTGGTAATTATAAGGAAATATAAAACTATACATAAAACAAAATTCATAGAAGCAAAGGTTACGTGTACGTGTCATCGGTAAGCTTTTGACGCTCGCTAGAATGTCACCGTACGATTTTTTGCTATTTGCAACTACGATAGGTCAGGTTATAAAAAGTAAAATGATTTTATTAAGTCACTAGGTTATAGCTAAGTGTTGCAATAAACCTTAAGAAAAAAATATTACTAGATCAATCTAAAAAAGATAGGTATTATGAATTACTGATGCTATAAGGAAACTTGTATGTAACATTATGACTGTAAAGTGGAAGTGAAGTGGTTTATTGTCTATGGAAGTCTAGAGTTTATGATACGTCTAATGTGAAAATGATTGCATACTATCATTGTCAACTGTTTGTTCCTGTTGTCCCACTGGTAAATGTTCTATAGAAAGTTTATTAAGACATCAAACATTAATAATTATTTTACTTCTTTATGTGGCTTTATATTTTTATTATCTATTACACAAGAAATAATGATAATAATTGTCATACATGAATATTTATGTTCTTGCAAAAGACATCAACGCGTTTAATCTAACGCTTCAAGTTAGGAACGCGTTTATGTCTTTTGTATGAGAATAATGTTTTATGAACCGAAAGTGAACAATTTTATAATTTTTAATAAGTTACATTTTTAATACGTTTAATTGGCCAAATATCATAATAATGGTTTACTAGAATTATAATCACACTATTGTACTGACATTTTAAAAAATTGATCGCATCAAGATACCCACGTGGGAAACAAAAGTCATTGACCTTGAATATTAAAGAGTACCAAAAGAAAGGTGTTTGAACAATTTTTATTAATTTGCTTACTTTTTAAATATTTACTGTACACTTATAGAATCAAGTGAGATTTTTAAAAGCTTTAAAAATGGCACTAATATTGGAAAGTATTTAATCGAATTTTGTCAACAAGTTAAACCGGTTTTGTTGCCGGTGTGTTTTATTACATTCAACGTGAAACAAGATTTTACGATCAAATTTCTATTATCTGATTAGAATACTAGATACGTTTAATCATCTGATCAATAAAAAACCGTAAAAAAAAAACATTTTATGAGGTAAAACGGGATGGAAATCAAATGTCCTTCACCTTACTTCCGACGACTGACCTTGATAGCCTTTTACAGGTTGATAAACAAGTTTACAAGCTTTTGCATTTTCCCAACACTCATGTTCAGCGGCACCTAAGTATTTTCCAAACAAACAATTTACTGAATTAATATATGACTTTGCCTGAACTGGAATTGAAAGGTTAATGTGATCCTTTGGCCTTTGACTTTTGAGAAAGTTCTGACAGTGTATGAAAGGTTTCAGTTCACACAATATTAACCCCTCGGGTATATTTAACATCTGAGACACGTCATTCACTTTTTTCCGTTTTAAAATTACCGTTCCACGTGCAAATATTTTCTCAAATAAATGTATACCCAAGGGGTTAACAATGAAATCGAATCTAATAGATACTGCTAAATTTTATAGCATGGTTATAGAATTTTTAATTTTTTATTGCTATTTTTATGTAGTTACGGTAAAATAATGTAACTTTAAATTAAATATTTAAATAAACGTTTCAACATTTAGTTTATGATTACGGTCAAACCTGTTTAAGCGAGATATCTCCATAAGTGAGAGTCATTTTTTGGTCCTGATGGAACCTCTATAAGCGAGACAAATATCGCGGTTCCTTGGACTCTCGCTTATCAAGGTATTAAACGTTGTCTTATTATAAAAGATAATGTAAATATTTACCAGCGCAAACCACCGCATGTTGTCCTTCTCGTTCCTGTCACTGCGGCTATCTGTCAAAAGAAAACAGATCTCAATAAGTTATCACATCACTATATCACGACACTGTCACAAACGCACATCACTGTTACCTGTTGTGTTTCGGTGTTCCGCTGCGTATGTGTAGAGCAATGGGTCCGCGAAACATTATGTTACCTTCTTTTATACCTCGGAAACATTCTCGCAAGATGCGCCGCGAGCCTCCGCCAGTCCGAAACCACTCGCACACTTCAAACATATGTAAAATACATACGCTATACTTTAATGCAACAGTTTTACTGTTTAACTATTCGGTGCCGATGCCGGATGATATTTACGAGTGCAGCCGTATTTTAAAGCTTTAATGTCTTTGTATACTTGAATTATTTCCTGTAATAACTTAGACGTTTAAATAACTAAAAACTCTTATATTATCAGCAAAATTGGGCACCAGCAGTTTTGTTATATTACCTAATACTAGCTTTAGTCGATTACTTAGTCAAATAGGTAAGTTGACTGCTAACGTGACAAGTGTTAAACTAAAGTTAAAAAATATGAATAAAAAAGTTAAACATTTAATAATACCAGATGAGCTATAGAGCTTTTACTTATTTACGTATTAATTATCACTATGGTATAAAGTATGTTTCTAAGTAAAAGCTATTTAAATCATTTAGCAGCACCAAAATGTTTGCACCTATGTTTAGCGAATCGATCATAAATAGACAGTGGCGCTTTCAATTTATTTACATATAAGTAGACTCATGCCAACTATTTGTTAACTTTGCTTTTGCCAATGTTCGTATGAAGTCTAGATAAAGTTAAACATTGACATTTATTTCAATATGAAACTGTAATTAGTACCAGCACGGTCAAATTTAATGAAAATAAGAAATTATAAAAATACACTTAACTGCTTGGCAATGATTATCTATGGATTTATTTTAGTTTTGAATGTTTTAATTGATAATACAAAGAAGTGTGTATGTGTAAGAAGTGTTCAATTGAAATAGACTAAAGATGTTCGGTTGATTGAAATTTTGTCAAAAATTGCAAATACATCGAATGCAATGTCTGTCCATCGGTTCAATCTACATCACGTAGATGTACGAGTATAGCTATTTATTGCATGTACTCAGTAACAATGACGGGAACCTCTGTTGTTTTGAGAGCGGCTCGCATGGTGATTATGTATAGAAAAGAAACATTTTTCTTGTAACTAAATTAAAGTTGTGCAATCGTGAACCTTATTTAATTAAAAGGCTGAGTTTCTAAGATTTTATTCAAATATACTTTCACTGTATGAACAATGGATATGTTTTTTCAATTAAAAACTTTTTTACGCATCGTATCTGATGAGCAAGTAATGTGTGTAAATCTAAAATTGATAAATACTTTGTCTATTTGTCTTCAACGTTAACACTATTTTATTTATTCTTCTACGTTTATTAAAATTCTTCCAAATTAACTTTGAACATATCAGCTCACCTATTATTAATTATTTTCCATAAATTGGAAATTTACCATACCTTTACCAAGTGTGATTCGATCTTAATTTAAAAATTATTTTTTATAAAAACATCTTAAAATTAGAAAATAGTTATAAATCGTAATAACGCTAAGCAATATAACAAATTGTACGTTTAGAAAGTAAAAACGACTCTAACTCAGCTTTCTTGTAGTCCGCCAACATCAGTAAATGCCCAAGTAAGGTAAAAAGCTAATGTGTATTCCTAATTACATTCTGATAGTAGATTTATGAAAGGATAGAGCTGCGTCAAAAGTTCTGAACGTGATCATTAGATTGCAAGTCGAGTGTCGAAATTACATTCTAGACTTATAAATATACAAGTACACAAGCAAACAAATTATATTTCAAAGACATTCAGTCGAATAAAATTAATCTTAAAATAAGCGGTTACTACCTGAGAGACTTCAAAATGTGTATATAACATGCTTAATTTGTTCAATCTTTCGTGAGACATTTTTATAAACTAAAATTAAGCAGCTAAAAACTGTACGAGACAGACCGCGGTCGCGACGTAACAGGAGTCCCACTCATCCCTGAGGAAGAGCCCCCGAGGGTTAGAAACTAGTCGGTACCGTCACCGAAGCAACGCGTGAGTTTTTAGCCGCTTAATTTTAGTTTATGTGACATGCTGTTGTACTTAACTGTAGCGTAGAGTTATCATAATAAAAAAATTCTACTAAGGAAATCCAAAGCAGTAATTTATCTAATTAAAGTATGGCAGATAATAAATCAAAACAATAGTGTAAGCAAACGTCAATAAGTCATCTTCACAGTTTAATAACTGTCAAAATTAACAACATCCTAGATTAATTGATCGTAGTTGATGTAACTGAAAAATTATAGACCATGTTGATGTTAGATATGCATCAATGCAATTACACCGTAATGCATTAAGTGCTGTAACAATGATTTACATACAAACAGCTTCTTAGTAATGATATCTTTTATAACGCGGTATTACATAACACAAGCAGATGGGCCACTTAAACTGTACGAGTACAAGTCGAAACATTCCACTTACGTATGCTCTAATATCGTCACGAAATGATGGCTTTTGTTTATTTGTTTTGTATCAACTCTATGCTAGTCCGGGTCTTGTGTTCAAACACATATACTTACATATTTTCCTCTCTCTCATCACCATTGGAAAGAACAATAGCAATATGTTAATCAGGTGATTCAGTAGTCGAATTTTTATATAAATTAACTGGAGAGTTTCCTAAAATTAAGGAGAAAAAGGTTAGAGTGGTTAGATAGATTGAATTTGGATGTATACAAAGGTAAAGGTTAAGAAAAGTATGGATGGATTGTATGAAAGATATGCTCAAGATAGGGGTGAATTCAGATATGACGCCTGATAGAGAAATATAGAGGAGTAGTACATACTTTGCCGAGCCTCCATTAGGACCAGTTCAGGTTGATGGTGATGAGTTTGTTTAAATCTTAGGAACAATTAATGAAAAAATGTTGCATAGAGTATTCTGGAATAGTCGATATCATTATAGTTTAGTAATTTAGTAGCACGAAACTCGTATTTAACGTTATTAGCAAATTAAGGTTAAATAAATATTAACATTGCAACACGAATGTGAGATGTCGCGAAGTGCAACTTTTTACATACAACGTGTGGAAACTATGGTAATTTTTGTTTTTCTTTTTTTTAATTAAGAACAAACAACAGCACAGACAGCCAGATGATTAATTAGCGTGTTAACTCACAACAAAACTTTGAATAAATTCTGCATACTTTCGATATTTCTATAGCACTCACTCACGATAATTCTCTATAGAATAAAATACTTTAATAGCATACTTGATTAGCAAAGTCTTTGCATAGTTTTAAGTAAAATACGATTACGAATCACGCTCGCATTTTACTGAATAATTTGAAGAATTGTGCTTTATCTATAAATGGTAACAAAAGTGAGAACGATGACTATGGATCATAATGCCTAATCATTGTTACGTGTATGTTAGAAATGTAAAAGTTTTTAGTTTTTTTTTCATTTTATGTAAAACTAAGTTTAAGTGAATTTAGCACTCTCCATTTTAACCAAAAATGAAGCTTCTGTTACTTGCCATATCTATTTAATCTTATTAGACAATGGTTAATGAGGTAAAAAGAGTTTTAACTTATGCTGTTGTTAATTAAAACCATGTCGCCAAAGTTAAAGAATATTTATATCGCTTGATCATGACTCAGTGGTATAGTTTCAAAGTTAATATTGAAAATTAAACTTCATATAAGACGTTACATTAAAATTACTTTATTACAACGATTATCTGATGAAGCGTATCATTACATTACGTACTTAATATAAAGCTACGTACTGATTGACGTTACGAGATAGGAAAGAATCCAACAATGAAGAGAAAGATAATATTGATTTGAAAATGTCAAAATACAGTTGTAAAATATTTATCTTTATTCTTTTCTATAATTAATCTGAAACTTGATTTCGACTAAAACATGTCATCGTAAGTAAAAGACGTTGAGTAATTATTCTTGCTGCGTCAATAGTTACAGAACATTTGACCTCTAATATTATGTATAAACATTATGTTACATAAAAGTTACAAATATTTGTAATATTTGAAATCATTAGATCTCTGCCAAATTCTGAATCGAATACCGTTTATTTAATCGACTTTTTTTGTATGGAACTTGGAGTTAATGGATGGTGTTATGACTTAAAACGTGGTGACATTTAAATGACGTTCCAGAATTTAGGCATGTGGCTTATAAACCGACTAACGATCGAGACTACTTTTTAATACAATTTTTATGAACAATTTGACAACGGTCAGCCGGAATTTTAATACAACGAAGTGCTTCTATTCTTGTTCTGCATTGTTTTAACAGTAATAAAACAAAAGAATAACGCCAGTGTCAGGATGACGCACGCTTCGTCTAATGAGCGGAGCGACGTCACCGTTTTCACTTTTTCCTCACAGATGGCGGCATCTCTGTACAACTTTGCATGTATGAATTCGGGTGTAATAACCGAAGACGCATTTTAATTGCGCTATTTATGAGCTCGTGTGTTTTGTACGAGTACGATCTCACTAAATTGTCACACGACAAATTATCTTATATAACAAGACTTCGTCTAAGATGGAATAGAAAAATTGCTCATTTGCTCATGAAATTATTAACTTTCTTTTATTTTGTACGTTATAATTGGACATGCCATATATTTGTGTTTTTATCGCGTAACAAAACTATCGTAATTCTTAATTTTATGCTTAAAAAGTGTCAAAGTGAATACGTAATAATATTGCACAGGCTTGCGCTTCTGGTTTAGTGATTTATCAAATAATGCGATGGTAAAATTAATGACGACTGCCATTTGTTATGCACATATTTGTAAATAAGCAAAGCTGTTTGATCACTGAGCCGGCTTAGTCGGGGAAAGCATGACCTCACGGAATACACTTTAACATTTGTTTTAATAAAATACGTACTAACTGTTGACTAAGACTTCATCCACGCGCAATAAAAAAAAAATATATTCAGGGGGTTGTTCCAAATTTTGTAAAATTGGTACCACTCAGATGCAATTAATTTGCACTTAATGTAGTTTATTTCAAAACCTTTTTGTTTCTAGTCATTTTGAAACAAAACTTCATTGAATTTGAATGTTAACTTTGATGAAATAAAGCAATTTTAATCTTTAATTTTCTATTGTAATTGAAGTAACGTGTGACCATAACTGTAGCAACATTATTACACTATCTTAGAATTAGAAACATCATATTTAACTTTGCTAAAACAACATTAAGTAATAAATGAGATTTGTAACATTCTAAACTTGAATCTGCAGGTCGTATTGCATAAATAAATAGTATAATTTTAAGCAATTAGTTAAGCTTCACGAAGCGTTCAAAATCTTAACTGTTGTATTTAATATAATAATGCTTATGTTATAATGTTTCTTTCAAATTAACACCAAACGGATACAATTAATTTGACTTCTTTCTTAGTCCAAAGTCTTAATTATAACTTGGGCAAAGTCTAATATCAACAAGTAATAAATTTTAAATTCAATACATTATTTTCTTAATACTTCTACTATGCCTGTTTCAAGCAGATGACGTACAGCAGCATGTTTAGCTATGGTCCGTGCACTTTAGTCCCTGGTTACGCTTCGTTGTACCCGTCTCTACTATTTTCTAGAAGCAGCACGTCTATAGCGGGCCTTACATATTTCTTGTGAGCATATTATCATGACAGACTGTGTACAATCGAAAAATCGACCTCGTTTACGCTGGCTTACAAAATTAGCAATGCATAGTCTAGTGTGCACATCTAAAATTATATATTCGTGCGCGGAAAATCTAGCTTGTTAGGAAAATATAGGTATTCATGGCACTACATTATCATCTTGCTGCAAATCAAATGCTTTCGAGGTAACATTCAAACAAAAACATATTACTATTACAAAATATTCAAAATCCTGTGTACCCAATAAATAATGAAAATAATAACTAAGTTAATACTTAAGTTAATTAGTTAAGTTTGTCTTAATCGGCTACCATTATTCCTCTGGTTAAGAATAGAATGCACATAATACATTTTTATATTGTATTGATTAAAAAGCGCCATCTTGTATCCGATCTCGGTATTACTGTTAATTGCTCAAATATCTTACTTCAATTACTTATGTCGCCATCTCCTGCCAGTATTGACTAATATGGGAACATAAATATTGTGCTACTTAAGCACTTAAACTTAAGATTTTTCTAATGCCATCTATTTTTTACCTCTAGCTATGCAGTGCTTTAATGTGGTTAAGTTATCTTACTGATAAATTATAGTAAAGTCATCGCTAGATGGCGCTATTCCACTCTCAATCGATAAATTAAGTTCAAAGACTTATTTCGCTTAAACGAACAAGCTTCGAGAGAACTTTATTACAAAGAGATTCAACGCTGAAAAAAACTGACCATTTACATACATTTAATTATCTTAAAAATAATTTTTAATAATCCTTTTTTTCCTAAAATTTTCAGCGTTAAAAGTCCACGGTTACGAAAGCTGTAATAATAAAATGACAGTCAAAATTATGTTACATATTTTTGCCGTAACATTTACTTGACTTTCGCAAATTTAAGAAAAAGTTAAGAAATTCACACGTCGGATGTATTGTGGTATGCAAATTGCTTCGTTTGCGTTGCCCAAAGTGATAGTGAAAGGGAAAGTTTATGCATTTGTTTTCAAATGTACTTAACAATGGGTTAGATTTGTTAAATTATTTTATTCCTTTTTGTCATAAAATATTTATCAATTACCAACTCGCATGTGAATATAAGATTTCTGATCCATTCTCGTTTTTTTAGAATATTTTTTTCAGTAGATAGACATTAATTTATTTTATTCTGGATCGCTTATAAATCGAAAGTCCATGTTGAGGCTTTGAATTAGGCTCTTTACTTCTGCTTTATTAAAATTGTCAACAATGTTCCTTCAATCTGTCTTGTAGTTGTGTAAAGAGATTGGTATAAGTAAAAAACTATTGATTTTTTTTGCCTTGCCTCCTTAACTAGTAAAAACTGTATTGGTTTTTGTGTGAACCGTAAAAAAACAACGCTTTACAGAAGATAATGAAATACTTATATTCTAATTTCTAAGACGTACTAGTAAAAGATTACCATCGTATTTTTTAAAGTTACTGTATTATAGAGTAGGAAACCACAAGGAGGTAGTGTTAGCGGTTTCTCGCCGACAGCAAAGATGAAAGTGCCATTATAAATTTGTTCCCATAGCCGTCGTAACAATTGATAATGGACACAAGGAATGATGATGATACAGCCCATCATAATGCACTAAACAAAATCTTCCTGGTACAAGACAAAACATTTCTGTATGCCCATAAGAATGTTATTGGGGAATGAAAAAAAAACTCTAAAGTTTAAAACATTTTTATTTTTAACGATTAACATAGATTTACAAAACCTTCTAAAAGTAACATAGAAAAATAATAAGCCTCAAATGAACGTACATTCAATTTGTACTCCAATTACACTCTTTTCCTAACATTATGTACATTATAATGACTTAATTAAAACAATTCTATCATACAATGCTCTCCAGGCACTACTTAACTAAGTTAACAGCTTTGATATTCTACATTAAAATGTATTTCAGACTTTAAACAGAGTTACTTACTTAATATTTGTTCAACTTTTATGACTTGATCACATTTGATAAGAAGAAACAAACTTCATGATGTTTTGTCTTTTGGTGATCTTTTATAATGCCCGTAGAATGAACCACCGCCTGCCGTATGGAATACTTGATTCGGCAAGAAACCAGTTTCGTAATATTTAGGCTCCAGGTCCAAATGATCTAAATTGTAACCGTTTGATAACGCCTCATACGCAACTAACGGATCCTTTATAATACCACGCTTTAAGTATTCTATTTGAAGACTCGATGGGACGTAGGAATCTAGTAAAGACGTAGGTCTTCTTTTAAACATGGGGCCGTATGTTTCAATGGCTTTTGGCACAATGCTACCTATTCCCAGTCTTCCGCTGTTATACACAGGCTTGCTCCAGGGACGATGTACCGGCAAAGCTTTCGGGATGTGGGAGAGGTGTGACGGAGGGGGTTTTAAGAGAAGCGGACTCGGATGCGGTAACTCGGAGTTGCTGTTCACACGAAGAGGTGTCCGGTGGTTATAATAATGATGAACATTTTGTGATTGAGACTCAACATAAGGACCTTCAGTTTGCGGTTGATAATAATTTTGACCTTCGACAACATTCTGAGGATCGTCTTCGCCCTGTCCTTGAGGATTCAGGTCGTGTGAGTAATATTCTTTCGTAATTAGATGCTGAGAAGTAGGAGAATGTGCAGGAGGAGGTACTAAGGCAGATTGGTATCGAACGAGCGGCTCCTGGTAAGACGCTGCGTTCGCAGCCGCTACGGCCGGAGGTGCAGTCGGCTGCAGTGAAAATGATATGTAGGTGACAGGAGGTGAGTAGGCCTGAACATGCTCCTTCCCGCTCGATGTCAAATCAGTTCTTTGTTCCCCTTCGTGCGATTGATAATGCGCTACTTGGTTGACGTTCTGTACCGAATATTGTGGTGCGAGTTGAGTACTCTTAGCGGTGGCGGGCGGTACACTGTACTGCTGCGGGACTAAATAAATTTGCATCGGTACATTAGATAAATAGCCGACCATGGCTTGTTGTGCCGGCTGGTTGTAGAGCGGTGAGGGTGTAGTCGCAGATCTTTCTTGAGGTTCGGTCACAGCGTACTGTTGAACGTAGCGGTGTGGCGCCACCGCCGTGGCGTGTGGTGTTTTAAAGTATCGCAAGAGTCCTTTCTTTAGATACTCGAAGCGTCCAACGTCATCAGAATCTTCCGAAGAATCGGTTTCGTAGTTAGCCTCTTTCTCGCTTTTGAGGTTATCTTCCTCGATGTCTTGCAGTTCGATTTTCTTCTCAGCTCTGACGAGGAGAACGAGAAAGAACACCGGTGCGATCTGAAAGTAAAAGCGAACCGGTGAATTCCTGTGTTAGTGGACGTCCGCGGCGCGTGGCTTCGCGCGACCAAACATGGCGTGCACAGGCACGCCACCAGCAACGCCGCGCCTCTCGTAAATGCGACAAACAGGTGAACGACAAAAAACACAGTAAAGGCTATTACGAAACAGGTTGACTATATTGAATGCCACTTTGTTACTTTTACTCTCAATCTAATCCTAACAACCGTTTAAAATAACTTTTTCCATAATTACTGTTAGTAGGTATACCTGCTGAGTAATACTTACCGATTATTTTAAGCATCACTTGCAATTATTATCGAGAATGTAATTTAGCTTTGGAATAGTGAAAATAAATTATAGAGAACGGACCAGGTTTCGAGAAACAATATCTATAGCAAGCCATTTTACAAGTCTAGGTTAATATAAAAAACAAGTGGTATTTGTATTACTACAGATAACTCATATTAAAAGGTTATAGATGGTCATTCAAAGAAAACAAATGACTGTAATAAACATAATTTAGTCATACAACATGACTAACTCTCATGTCTATACAATTAATCATATTATGTCTTTTATTCTTCTAAATGAAATTGTTGATAATAATGACTGGAGCATTTTATACGGATTTGAAAGTGACACTATTTGTTTCTCTTTTAAAGTTTTCGCATGTGATAGTTTCGTGGCTTTAACTGTAATGGATTGTTAATGTAAATTTCGATCTAAGAAACGTTATTTGAATTTGAATGCTAGAATTTTTTAGACATTTTTAAATCCTTACAAGGATTAAACTATTAGTAACGTTTAATAAAATCAAGGTAATAAAAAC
This sequence comes from Papilio dardanus tibullus, assembly GCA_013186455.1. Classification (NCBI taxonomy): domain Eukaryota; kingdom Metazoa; phylum Arthropoda; class Insecta; order Lepidoptera; family Papilionidae; genus Papilio; species Papilio dardanus. Next base: position 497,759 of record QDHC01001518.1, on the reverse strand, counting down.
AATATAGTCAACAAATTAAAATAGCTTTATGTTAAACAATTTTGTGTTAACAAAGCTCACGTAGGTCTCAAGACTGAAATATATTCTTGGCTCTATTTTCTCAATTAGAATGACTAAGATAACAATAGGTGTGACGGCACCAGACACTTAAAGAGCAATGTCCTAATTGTCTACACTCTAGACTAGACACTAACAAGAATAAGCATGGTAACTTATTGTCTTGCCTCTTTTAAATTTTAAAACGTCTACGACTGAGCAGAAAAAGAAAATAAAGGTATGTTGTGATTGTCCCGATGTTTTCCATTTTCAATTGTATTTAAGAATGGCCACAAAAGGGATGTAAGTGTGAATTGATCTCACGTTTTTCCTTCACATGCAGGGTATCCTTTTAGTTTTCCCTACTGAAAAATATCATAGTGTAGCAAAGCAACTCGCGTAGAATAGCTACTTTGGTTTTATAGTAAATAAATTAAACTAATGTACTGCTAATTGATATTCAATAACTTGATATATTAAATTAAATAATGATATATTTCGTAGTACAAGGAAGCAGTATTAATGCTGATAAAAGTATAATAATGTCTCATCAAATATGTAAACTATACTATCATATATGCCGACTGATAATTTTGAAATAAATTGAAATTCATCGAACTTTAGTAATCTAGGCTAATGTTTAAGTTCCAAATGTTTATTTTGTAACTTTGTTTTAGCTATTTGATATGTTATAATATTATATAATGACTATAAAATCAAATGCTGATGGTGACAAAGAATCTTAAAGAATAGCAATAGGAGAGCATAAATGCTGTTTTCATTTGTAATTGCTTCTTAACGTAAACTGACGCGATGTTACGCGGTGCAATGTAACATGTTACACGCACCTTATAATCAGCAAGTCTAGTTACACGGAAAATTCAGGCGTGTGGTGTTACATGAATGCTCGCTCGTAACGTTACACTGCGTAACGTGCCAGTAAAACTTAAAGCTTGTTCTACATATGTTTCCTATTTGTTTAAATTTCCATTATTAAAACATTATTGGTAATAAAATATTGCACATGACTAATACAAAAGCTGTATCGTTGGTGAAATTATGCAAATATCATATTTGTGTGTTAATGAGTATAATAATACAATGAATATTTAAAGTTTAGAATCGTAACGAACGTAACTAAATATTGAAACACATTTGGTAAGATATCATTCCCGATTAGTCAATATTCCGAAGTTATAATTTTTTATTCCGAATTTTATTTCAGTTTACTTAAAAGTAATGAAGTCTTTTCTTCAAAGGATAATTGGGTTTACTTTGATATGGAACATACTCATTAATTTTCTCTACAAATGCAGCATTTCATAGTTTTTTATTCCCAACCTTATCATAACTATCTTTGGCCATGTTCAAATGATTTAAAATGAACGAGGTTTGCCTTTCCCTTAAATAATTTTAGTTTCTGGCAACTAAAATAGAATTTTTATGATTTTATAATATACTAGCTGTTGCTCACAACTTCGTTGACCCGAAATTAAAATATATAGCCTATGTTACTCGGGGATAATGTCGCTTTCTAGACGTGAAATAATTTTTGAAATCGATCTAGTAGCTTTTAAGTTTTTCAATACATATAAAATACAAATCGTTACTCTTTATAATATTAGTATAGATTATAATAAGAACTACTATAAAGAAAATATAAATTTATGACTTTTGGCGCCAAATGATGCAACAACGCATTATTATCATACTTGGAAAAGAACTGATATAATTTTGCAACATACTATCACAAGTTATTGCGTAAGCTCCCTAAAAGGTAATAAAGTTATATCATATAAGTCGCACACGTTAAAAATAACCTTCACATATTGTATAACCCACTTTAATATTATAATCACTATGTTTTCATTATTAGTACAAAGAAAGCGATGTTTTAAATGCCGATAACCGCAAGAATGTCAATAAAACTTCAAAACTTTTTTCCCTTCAAACTTTAAAATTTTATCTGGATACAAGTCTACCTCTATGCTATAAAGAAATTAAATTCAAATTAAATATTTGAAATAACCCATATTCCAACTTTGATTTATTATCAATATTAATCTATTAATTTTAAATTAAGCACATAAACCAGAATAATAAAATAAATACCTTTAAAATAATCATCGTGTTCCTTTTGAAGAAAGATGTCACGCAGTAGTCACTATCTTCGACAACCTCAGCAGTCAGCTCTCCACATTCCGAGTACTCGAAGTCACCACTGTCACACCGCAACCGCACCACGCATGCGCTGTCAAACCTCTATAATTAAAGAACCCATAGTTAACAATTACTTCACATCACTGACCAATGAAATTGCTCTATTATACGGTACATTTAACACTTAGAACGTTAGTAAGTAAACAGTAGTAATTTTTATTTATTTGTGGTATAGAAAGATATTTTTTAATTAATATTTTAAGAAAAAATATTAAAACTATGTTAACGAACTTGATTTTATTTCGTGAATTTCGCTCAGCACGAATGCGTTCGGCGGGCTCGCCACTAGGTAAGTGGTCGCGCGTAACATCTGACGCGATGTTAAATACTACATATTAGAGTAGTGCAAATCCATCGTAATATCCTCTTATTAGTAAACACAACAGAACAAATGAGAACACAAGTTCCCATACAAGACTTGATTAGCAACTAATTGCTTGTGAGAACCAAGACGCCCAAAGTTTGTAATTAAATATGTAACTTAATAAATTAATATCCGTGGTAGTAATCAATGGTGTAATTATATCCGTTTTTAAAAAATTACACATGTTCGTTTCAACGATCAAATTCATGCAGCACCAAAAGGTAGCCCCTTGCCTTGCCCGCCCTGTCTAGTAGAGCTGACGTGTGCCAACAGTCATCTGCAAGCTGCCCACATAGTCGCCCGCCCAGAGACTCCCCAGAATGTTCGTCTCAACGAACAAACATCAAGCATAAGGTGGCCCCTCGCTTTGCCCGCCCCGTCCAGCAGAGCTGCCATGTACCAAAAGTGCAAGCTGCCCTCATAGTCGCCCCCGTAGAGTCTTCCCAGAATGTTCGTTGAGACGAACGTTGGGAGGTCTCTGTATACACACAACACTTATTCCCTTACCACTTTGTCCTACTTTTCTTAACGAATGATGATCACTGGATTTTATTTTATTTTAATTAAATATAATTTCTTGATTACCGGCAGATATAACAGGCGATACAAAACGTTTGAAAGCAACTGATCAAGTGTAGAGCTATTTTATATTCATACTCATATCCATTGTTTATTTAATTATATGGTCCTTTCATAAATAAAACATTAAACAATACCTATCACATTGAATATAAGAAATTAATACATTAAGACATTCATTTATTTATTTATTTCAAGATATATTTTATGATATTTTACAATTTAGGTTCTTAAATCTATAGGTTTGTATGTGTTCCTTGCACATTCTTTTTGGATAGTTAACTACATTTTATAATTGAGACGAATACGTCTTAGACGTTTCGGTGATGAAACTAGGGTCTTGAGATAAAATTAGTGTAATTTAACAAGACATATTACAATGTAACTTCTCTACACATACAGCCAAATACTCGTATATATTTTTTTATAAATGCAGTTAGCTTTGTTGCCATGCAGGTTTATAGCAGCGGTGACCAACGCTGACGTGGAAATTTTATAAGTATTGTTGGTGCAAATAATTATAAACAACCTGATTAATCATTTATAGACATAAATAATAGAAAATATTGCCATAGTTTTGTAAAAAAATATTCTTGCTCATTGCAGATAACTATAAATAATATGAGTCATTTGTATGTAATATAATTACGACTTTTATATATATGCAGATCTAAATACATGAAGTATTTTGATCCATGATGTGCACCATTTTCCGCAACTCCACGACTATCTAAATACGTACGGGTATTTAAAATTTAATAAAAACAATTTTCTAAATTTTGGTACGTATCTAAAGAAATATTTTTGCACAATATATTAAGTTTAATTACTGAAACTGTTTTTAATAAAGTTGGTAAAGCTTTAAAATAAAACTTAATAGTTTGAAAGAATCAGGTACCTACTAATTTTTAGTAATTCAAACAAACCGACCTAGATATAATGAAATAATATGAGAGAAATATTTCGTTTGATATTTCATTGTTGTCGCTCCTTTGTTGCGCTGAAATACTTTACATTATAAGCCGTAAAATATTTTGTAATATAAATGTACACATGAAATGAAGTAAGAGAATTACAACTACAGATTTTTTATTTTTGAAATTAATTACGAAAACAAAGAAGTTTATAAATCTGTTTAAATCTGCAATTTCCAAATCAATGCATAAGTTGCTTTAGGACCGTTACCGTCTCCTTTGCATTATCTCAACTTTAATTCCAGAACTTTAGGAATGTGCTTCTTAAATTAGCTAATAATAAAACAAAATATGTTAGCCTAACCAAAGACGTGTAATTTATATTATCAATAAATTATTTGTATTTGTATAAAACACCTGAACATATTTCGGAAAAATGATTTCTTCGCGTTTCTACAAATGAATGTTCCGATCTGGTGATGCACTGCCACTGGCTTATCGTTGAATTTTGGGACACGCTCTATAAAAGGTGATGTTATAAAAAACACTTTTGGCGTCCAACGACAGCTATACTATGTTACTGGTCAGAGGTTACCAAGTCGATTGGTATTATTTTATTGATTATAGATATACATATTAACTTTTTACATATTTGGTTTATAAGATAGTTGAGTTTATACAGAAAATAAAAATAAAAGTACTTGTCTACTGGCTAATGAATACTGAAAATAATGTTTTAGGACACTTTAAAATGTCGTCTTAGATCATTTATAAATTAGTCTGGGTCCTTCAAGAAGCGAGCTTATCACCTCCGCAAAGCCCGGCAACGCATATGTGGGTCCTCTGGTATTGCAGATGTCCATGGGCGTCGATGATCACCTCGGTGTTCCCGCTGCTCGTTTGCCCCCTTTTCTTATAAAAAAAAAATAAAATAAAGTTTACAATATTAAAGTCAAATATCTCTTTAATTTACATTTTACGAAAGATTTTATCAATTCTAATTCATCAACGTCTTTCATGATAGACATAAGAATAGAAAAAAATGTATTGGTTTCGATTCCATATTAAGAAATCAACTATATTGCAAGTTTACATTTCATAATTTCAAAAACTGTTTAAAATTTTTCTTAAAACGACATATTTAAACAAAAAGTCTTTAAAACCAAAGAATAACCATTGTTCTTTCTCTATGCCTAAAACAAATGGTAAAATTCGAGTTTATTTATTTCGTAACAATCGAATCGTGTAACTATTTCTGTTACATTTGGGAATGTTCAAAAAACAACGACTCTACCTCACGAAGTAATTCCGTACATCTTTCTTTTGTTTTGCAGTTACGTATCGCAATTATGGCAGCGATCGTTGAAACTGTATAGCTACTTACATTAAAATAAAATCGAAAGCAAAGAACGCAGTTCTACAGTGAAAAAAGGCATTTGTAAATTACTATATGACAAAATATCAGCCGAATTTTCAAACGGCACTCAAATATTTAATATCGTCTTACATTAAGTCTACGCTTAAACTTCAAACTCTACGGCGATCTCGTTTAATTTTGACACTACTTAGATTTTAAGCGACGCTTAAAACGCCACTCACGTTTGAAAATTCGGCTGTATACACCTCAATGTTTTCTCTGATGTAGGTGTTATTGTGAGCTTTGTCCTTTAGAATAAATTATCAAACTTGTCAAATAATCGGCTAGATCTTCAAAATGCTAAGCAATAAGCGTATAAAAATGTATGAAATCACAAAATCCCTTTCCGGATTATTGCAAAGTGAGATTGCATGGGACCTGTCCTGTGCAGATCGATTTCACTTGTTCACTTTCTAAGCAACAAACAAACCAACCGTGTCCTATGTAGTTGTTTGTAGTTCAATAATAACAGACTTGATATGAACCACATTGACTTAAGTAATTATTAGTAGTAAATGTGGTTATAACTTAATAATAATTTTAAATTGATTAAGGATGCCATCTCTGAACGTTTAATTTCTGTCTAACATTAAATATGATAAACTAGATATTAAATAAATCGTAAAAATCTATAACTGTATTAAGTTTAATTGTCTTGTAATCATTTCTGCAACTAGTTCAATAATTTGAATATTCTATTCGAGTCGATTTTGTAACTGATAGTCAATAACGGAAGATTTTTAATGAATTATTTATTTAAATTATTGTTAAAACATATTTAATTCAGATCGATTCCATCTAAAATATAAATATGAATAATATGTAGATATTGTATTCAATGGATGGGCTATTTTTATTTCTAAAAATAATGCTACTTTTAATATACATAGATATTTCTTTATTACATAACCTAAGTTACGAATTATTAAAATATCTTCATAACGACAGTTGTGTCCACTTGGTCTATAATTACAGCCAACACAAACATCGCTTTCGCGTGATATGCACGCATGTGTAGGCGATTTATGAAATAAAAAAATATAGGTGTAAATTACATATTATAATAGTTTACGTATAAGAAAAGAATATATACATATGATTAAATGTAATTTATTTAAAAGATATGTAGATTTAGGAAATACAGTCAAACCTGGATAAGCGAGACCTTATCCAGTTTTTAATTTATATCATCTTTTGATGAGGAGCATCAGTGGCGCAGTTAAACGCGTGACCGGACTAGACCATAACTGTACAGTTCGACTGCGCAGTTAAAACTGACGAATGTAGGCAAAACTGAGAACTGTACAATATGTCCGTGCAGTTCAAGATGACGTGTATACGTTAGTTTTAACTGCACAGTTAAAACTGTACAGTTAAAAAACTGAACATTTGTAGCTGGCTTAAGCGGTAAAGCATAATCGCGATGCAATTTACTTATACATACCGGCGAGGAAAGATATGTGTGAAGTCTTACTTGATAAAGTTTTTAAGACAAACTTTACTTTCACATAATTATTCTAATATGCTTAAAGGATCCATTTGTAAGATTACAATAATTTGGCTCTTAATCCACGGTG